>JAPMOB010164887.1:0-13670 GCA_029875015.1 Lepomis gibbosus
TGTGTGTGTGTGTGTGTGTGTGTGTGTGTGTGTGTGTGTGTGTGTGTGTGTGTGTGTGTGTGTGTGTGTGTATGTGTGTAAGCATCTTGAGCATCTTGGTGGCAAATACTCCACCCTCCTTAGAGATTGTCACCTCTGTTTAACATCTCACTCCATCCCTCTGCCAGCCTGTCATCTGCTACTGTTTGCAAACTAAAGACAGATAATTTCAAATCAATAAAACCATAGATGCAAAGTCTTATCTGTTAATATGACACAGCTATTAGAAGATTTCTTTTGGTAACGCTTTTGAGTTTTTATGGAGCATATACTGCAGTTGTTGTATTTATTTAATAATGAATTAGGTGTCATTAGGTGCATATAAGCACCTCCCTAAGAACCATCTATCCAGTTGTCTGCCTGTTACATAAATTAAAAATTATATTTTTATTTTATAGCACTTTTAGTTAAATCAGTGCAGTACTTCTTTAACATATTTTCACAATGTCTTGAAAGTTTTTGTTTGATTAGTAGAGTCTAATAATGATACTGGGTTAATTATATTACTACTTCAACAAATGAATGACTAATTATATTATTACAATAAATGTGTTAAAAAGCTCTAGAATGCTTTCCAGAGTAAGGGAAATAAAATACAATGGCAGCACATGAGGTACCATAAAAATAACTTTGCCCCAAAGGGTCAGAGCAGTACATAAAAGCTATGGCCTCAAGGATACAACAGGAAAATCATAACAAAAATATCATACAAGGCCAGTAGGGTGTCCTGGAAGCCTAATGATTAAGACTTATACTACTTATACCATATAACCTCATGGTTCCTGCCAGTGACCTTTGTTGCATGCTATACCCGGCGTCTCTCTCTCTCTCTCCCAATGTTTCCTGTCTTTCTGTCTGCTATCAAATAATCACAGAAATCCCCTGAAAGGCCTTAACAAATACAAGGCCAGACAAAAAAAACAGATTAAAAGCATTACATGGTAAAGCAATATCATGTAAGCAAAAATGGGATATACGGTGAGACTTAAAGACAAGGGCATTTCCAGCAGACATGATATTAAATAGAAATTGCTTCAGAGCTCAGGCAGCAGTACGACAAAGATAACATCTTGATTTCAACCTGGACTCTGAAGGGAAAATCATGAGTATAATGACTGAAACATCCAGGATCTCAAGGTTTATTTTAGTCATCAGTCTCAGTTCAGCCTTGTTAGGTCGTCTATATTAAGTTACTAACAAAATCCTGTCTGCCAAATCCTCACTGGGAAGGTTATGAACTTGAAGGCATAAATGTTGTGTTTTTCTACATTTACATTGGCTGACTGAAGCAACTCCATGCAGCAGCCTTCCCATAATAAAATATTTCACATTCAGTGATTTTGAAAATTAGCCTCATGTTATTCTATAGGGAAACATCATCTATATGAAATGCTTCACTTGTGGATACGTCTATTTGACGTGATTCAAAGACAAACAAATCAGAATACAGATAGAAATGTCAAGTTAGTGATGAATGTTCTGCTTTGTAGCTAAATTGATTATTAATAATTAATGCTAAACTGAGGACAGTGTTACATACTTAGACACTCTGAATTTGGAATGCGCACACTCAAAATTCAAGGTTAACTTTAGTATTTTTGAACCTGGACCATATTTTCCCATGTTTTTTATCTATATCTATGTGACTAATTAGGACCACATTTTTTGAAAGTGGTCCAAAGTGAGCACACTGCAGTCCACAGCAGTAAAACAGGGCTGCAATGTAATCCTTGTGGGCAATTGCGCCCCATCAAAGCACGTCCACTAAAGTGCTTGTTGCCACTGACAGGCTCAGATTGTTATTACAAGTGTCTGACAACATTGTGGAAAGGATCCCTACAGAGACAGGCCGTTTTTAAAGAGTAAGATCCTTTACGATTAACCAGAAACAGTCAATAGTTGCTCTCGCCAAAGCCACCAGACTCGATTGATAAAAACAGTCATTTTAATTTGCAGAACATGGGAGTAGCAGGCCTCTTTTGGTTAGTTTGTTTGTGTTATTGTATGACTTTGGTGTTTGTTTGTTTGTTTGTGTCACTGTGTGACTTTAGTGTTTTTGTTTATTAGTGTTATTGTTTGACTTTGGTGTTCTTGTTTGTTTGTGTTATTGTGTCTTTGGTATTTTAAAGGGTTAAAAACATCAAAGTCATATAATAACACAAACTAACCAATTGAGGCATATTTTTGTCAACAGAGTCTGGTGGCTTTGACGAGAGTGACATAGTGACTGTTTCAGGTTAAACTCTTTTAAAAAATGTCCATCTCTGTAAGGATCCTTTCTATATTGCTGACTTAACAATCTGAGCTTGTCAGTTGCAAAAACAAACACTTTAGTGGATATACGTTGACCAATTGTGTTGCGGCCCTGTTTTACTGCTGCTGACTCCAACGTGTGCAGTCAATTCTACACGGTTACTCTTTAAGTCTTGTGACATTACATACTTAAATATTCTAGCAAATTTATTCTGTTTATTCTAGCAAATTTCCTGAATGAACCATACGGAGATGTGCTGAATATGTGTCACACATTGAGTCCTAAATAGTGACATGACAAAAGCAGACAAAATATGTTATATAACCAAGACACTGTCTCTTAATCAAATAACATCTGAAAACAAACTGTCAAGCTCTGTTTGTCTTGCTTGACAAGGCAAGGCAAGGCAAGACAAGTTTATTTGTATAGCACATTTCAGTAACAAGGCAATTAAAAGTGCTTTACATAAATCATAAAAGTAACATCAAGAAGTTTCTCACACCAGTTAAACCTCGACAGACCATGACTTATAAATAAAAAGACCATTAGACAAAATGCTTTTGTGAAATTTGTAAAATCATAAACAATTTGTAAATATATAAAACACTGCATGACATAAAAGTGACATGCTCTAAAAACTGTGGAGAAAAAAAAGAAAAGAAGCTGCTCAGTTAATATTTTAGTAAATATTGAGCTCAGTTTATCAAAAAATGTACTTAACATATTTACTTTTAAAGCTGATTCTTCTTCTTCAGATCAAATTTGATCAAATGTAAAAGTAATCATTACGCAGTAAAATGTGTATGTTTTTGGATTAATATTACTACTGCATAAATGTGTATGTTGCATTTTACTGCTGAAGATGTTTATGGTTGTGCTAATTTGAACTATTTTTATATGTTGTGTTGTTCTTCAGTTTATCAGAAAAAATCAAATTCACAATCACTAAATTTGGAGATACATGGCTTTCACTGGACAGAAAAGGTATGAACATTTTTAATTAGAAAAGTAACCCAGTCAGACAAATGTAGTAAAGTAAGAAATACAATATTACCTCAAGTATTGTAGTATAAATTATAAGTATATATTATAAATTATAAATTGCATAAAATAAAAAATGGAAATACTCAAGTAAAGTACCTCTAATTTGTGCTTAAGTACAGTACTTGAGTAAATTAGCTTTGTTACATTCCACCACTGCTCATCAGTAAGAGCTGCGACTTTCATTTAGAAGCTCCTGCTCCCTCACTTTTAATTCTGTAATGACAAGAATGGTTTTTCCTCCCCACATATAGTATTTTGCTCACTGACAACCGTGATTTGTGGCCATAATACCTAAAATTTGTATGGTTGAGTATATAAAAGAAGAATACAACAGTGGCGCCCTGGTGGCCTTGGGTTAAGGCGCCGGCCATGAACCACAACATCCCTATTCAGATCTGGCTGCAGACCTTTGTTACATGTCATTACTCCCCTTTCTCTTTTCATTTCCTGTCATCTCTCCACTGTAATCTCTCTAATAAATGCATAAAATGCCTAAAAATACTTAAAAGGAAGCACACAACAAAGCAGTGATGTCCCTGAAGCTTAACTTAATCATAAGCTCCAGTAAGGTGATGCAACCACTAAGCTGTAACTCTCAAATACATTTAGTTTTTCAAGGCACTGTGAGTATCAGTGACTGATTCTAAATTGGGATACAAACTAAAATGGGCCACATCAATTCTCCGTCCATTCATTTTTTTGTTTGCTTGTTTGTGCTTTCATTTTAAATAAATAAATAAAAGGTCTTCCGTGAATGACCACAGCCATTAGTTGCAGCGGTGGCGCCACTGTACGCATGACTCCGGCTGAACCAGGATCAGTGAGGGACAGGCTCCATCACACTGGGTTCCCTTCCTCTTCCTTTGTTTTAATCCCATTTCCTTCCTCGTTTTCTTAGATACATTTCCCCCCGATGGAAGTCTAAACAAAATACAATACTGTGAAAGTAAACAAACGCACAAATATCATGTCCTACCACCTTGGCCCTTACCAAAACCAAACCCAGTTTTATGAGGATGCCAAGGTAAGGTTTTGGTGTATATTTTTGTTTCTTGCCCAGGAGCTACAATATTGATTGACAAGACAAAAGACGTGTGTTTCTATTTGGCATATGTTAACAAAACTAAAGTGAGCGTGCTGGTACAATAACTGGATGGCAGGTCAGTTATCATCAGTTATAAGTTAAAACTGAAAACAGGAACAGTTTGCTGGGAAACATCTGTGTCACCACGAATACTGCAGGTCATACATAGCTGTATGACTATTTTGATGTTTACTTGAATCTAGTCCAAGAGATTCACATCAGATCTTTAATCCTGAACTTCTCTGCTGTCCCAGAGTCTGCCAAAACAGCTATTTGTCAAGCTGATATAAAAATGTATTCTTTAATGCAATGTTGTGCCCTGTAAGCAAGTGTGTTTTCTAGCAATGGTGTGTCCAATTAACTTCTTTATAAGGAATGCTATTGTTTAAACTCAAATGTCCTTTAACAGCATCTCAAATTGAGAGGCATTTATGCTGAACAATGTCCAGCAACTCTGTGCATGGGGAAATATGATGCTTCCAATGATCATGATAGTGTGCGCATGGCCCGATGGTCTGTGGCCCATACAGCATATAATTATGATGGTTTGAGTGAGTTCAGACAAGGACTTGTACAGCATGTTATCTCAATTTTTCTTTAGTCATAACTATCTAATAAAAGCGACAATTGCCTCAAAATAGTAAATGTGTGAGCCTGCATAAGTGCACATAAGATTCTACCTAAATATACTGAAATGCTTCTTTGAACATACCGCATCCATTAACCTGCACAGTTTTTAACTTGACTAATGCCTGCATTAACATTAATGAGGTTTTACACACTTTTTATGAGGCTCTTGTTTCTAGCGTCGTGTTACTGCCATCACCCATATCCACCATTTCAAACTCATCCATCCCCGCCCACCTCATGCTATTAGACCTATAATGGAAGTCTAGATTAATGGTTAATTTCCAGGAAACCCCCTGTGTTCTGTCATAAAGTGCTTTCCATTAATTAGTGACTCTGTTTCTCAGAATGGAGGGGGGAGAGGAGAAGAGTGATTAATGAGTTAACTGGTGCAGCCACTGACTCGCCAAGCTCCAGTGGTGAGCGTGAGAGTCAGACCCGCAAAGAGGGAGAAAGAAAATAAATATGTGGCCCTTGAAAAAAAGTGCATGGAAATTCATTGAAAGGGTAGCTGAGTGCAGTTTCAAAGGGATGGTGGAGCATTAGAGCTGAACTGTGAGTAAGAAGGCAGAGTGAGGCTTGATTACGCCCTCTCTGGTGCCAGAAGTCCAGCAGACAGGGATGGGTGTGTGCTGAACTGAGAGAACTGTTAACATGGAAAGAAGTTCAGGCGGCTTCTCCACTTCTTTCGCTCTCTTAAGGTGTGAGAGTTAGATGTGACAATCGATACCACTTTATTGGCTGTATGCTAAATATAAAGCTACAGCCAGCAGTTGGTTAGCTTAATTTGGCATAAAGACTAGAAACAGCTAGCCTGGTTCTGTCCCATATTCAGTTAATTTAGTTTTTGTATGAGTAACCAAGCTAGATAACCCCCCCACCCCCTTTTCCAGTGCTAAGCTAAGTTAACCTTCTGGTAGCTGTAATATTTAAAGATATGGTTTGACATTTTGGGAAATATGGTTATCTGTCTTAAAGAGAGTTAGAAGAGAAGAGAATACCACTCTCATATCTGTTTGTTAAATATCAGAGCTCTAGCCAGCAGCTGGTTCAAAACTGGAAAACTGACCAACGGAAGCAAAATCTGCAGTAAAATTAAGTTGTGAGCTTTAGAGGTGCTGGTAGAGCCAGGCTAGCTGTTTTCCAGTTTACAGTCTTTATGCCTAGCTAAGGCCCCATCCACACTAACGGAGAATTAAAACAAATACGATCTCCGTCCACACCAGCGTTTTAGCTTAGCTGCATTTTGGAGGTGATCTCTGTCTACGTTAAAATGACTGAAAACGCACATCTATTGGCAGTTCAGGTATACTGGGCATGCGTGTGTCGGCGTGAACATGAAGCAGATGGTCTACTCCGTAGTTACAGAAGATTTGGTGAATTAATAAAGTAGTCTAATGCAGATGAAGAATCACACCAGATTTTTTTTGCATGCACCAATAACGAGCTGGGACTGTTACTGAATGTAAAACGGAACATGTGCAACATACACAGTTGCCTACAAGTGTAGGCAGATAGGTCAAAGTATTATTTGCACGGTACAGAATATTTTAATAAAAATACCAACTCAAAAACTCAGTAGCATCGCCCTTCTGCTTTGCATGATTTATAAGACCCAATCAGAGAGCCGAGCGTGAGCGTCTGCGTCATCGTTTCTAAAAATCTTTTTGCCTGTCTTAACTAATATGCCTTCCTGAGTTTCGAAACACAAAACAGCAGCGTTTCCAAACTTTTTAGGTCTTCGTTTTTGCCATTTTAGTCTGGACAGGAGGTGCAAACGTAGCAAAAGTTCTCCATTTTAATTCAAAAGTGCAGTAGTGTGGAGCCTAAGCTGACCAGCTGATGGCTGTAACTTCATATTCAACAGACATATAAAATAAAAATGCAATAAAGCATATAAGTGTATTTCCCTACATGTTGAACTATTTCTTTCCGTCAGAATCAGCTCCAAACCGATAAATATTTTATCTGGCTAATGTTACTGACCCATGGCAGGGTTTCTGTGCAGAGATTCCTATGGACGTCAGTTTAAGAGGGCAGCCTGGCGTGAGTCCAGAGGTCTGGATGGACATTATCTCCAGCACCCCTGCATGTTTTCATAAGGGGGCCTCCTAGTCTCTCCAGAGCTGGCCTGTAAGTGGCTATAAGTGGGCAGCATGAGTGTTTGTGTGTGCATGAATGTTTATGTATGCATCTGTGTGTGTGTGTGTGTGTGTGTGTGTGAGTGCACAGTAAACTGCCGCCTTGGTGGGGCAACACACTGTCTGCCATGTCTCTGGTCTAGATGAGAGCCATTAGGGCAGCGATGAAGCTGATGACATGTTGTTCCTGTGACAGGCCGCCTGGCCCCAGACTCCTCTCTGCTGCTGCTGCTGCTGCTGTTGCTGCTGTGGGAGCCCGGGGGTCTACCACTGGACAGACAGAGAGACGCAGGGACTGCGTTTATTTTGGGAGGTGGTTTGGTGCCGGACGCCCTGTCTACTCTCCCACCAACCTTGATACACCACCACCCCCCTCTTCCCACACTCACATACACCTTATCGCCAACACACACGCAACCTTTTACATGGCGTCAATAGCAATTGCTGGACTGACAGATTGTGTTAAAGGGTCAGTTCACACAAAAAAAAATTTTTCCCCCTGGTATTTATTCAGGCAGATTGTTGTGGTTTTATTTGTTGAGGCTTTGTATGACCAGTCTCTGATATTTCTGCCTGCAATCTATTACAAATTAGAGTAATACTATTTTGCCTATTGCACTCAGAGCATTTGAAAATTACATTTAAAAACTTCAACAGCAACTTCTCTTTCCCATGTCTCTCTCCCCTGATTTTTTCATCTTTCTACTTTATCTAACAAAGGCATAAAATGTACAAAGAATATTTGTGTTCTATTGAATACAGCTTACATTAAAAACTCTTAATTTTATCAATTAAAAGCTATGCCTCTCATTTTCTTCTATTCTTCTTCCACTAATTATCTTCAGTTTTTTGTTTAGGGAATTAATGCTCACAGTACAGAAATAATAAGCCATCATGTAATTCAATGATGGCTTGGTTGCACAGACTATTGTCTGTGTCAAGTGTCCAATCACTAGTTTCTCTCATGTCAGCCGGCCAGTTTGTCCTCCTTGAATTTTAGTTATGCAAGCAGTTCCCTGGCTATTGATTCAGGTAATTTAATAGAGCTTTATTGTCATTGTCTCCAACGTAATTGCTGTTGCACATCCGATACAGATATGAAATAATATTTTTACAGTATAAAAATATTCAGTATAAAATAAGTGCAGAATATGCACTAGAAATAGAAAAGTTAACAAGAAGTATGTTGAATAAAAATAAGGCATTATAATGAAGGTGTATAAATATAAATATCGAATTGCTGTAGTAGATTACATAATTATGAAGTAAGAATATGGTAATAGGAATAGTCATTGTTGTTGTTCTCTATTAAACTTTATGTACACAATAACTGTGTACATGGTGTACATGTACACAGTTATTTTATTGCACACTATGGGCACTGTATTTGTCCATGAATGCATACCGGATGTGCCAGAGGAGTGGGATTTGATAAGGAGGGAATATTGCTCAGGTTAATGCCATCCTGTCTGACTCATATATATTACCACTTGGTTTGACTTTGGGTTGGGCCTTTTGATGTCATTGTTGCTGTTATTCATCGTTTTCTAGCTGAATTCATATGTGTTTTGTCTCACCATATAAAAGCAGATCCCAAAGGGTTTTTTTGTGTTATTTTCCTGTTAAAGGATAATTTCGGTATTTTTAAACCCGGGCCCTATGTTTACATATTTTGGTGTCGAAATGACTAGTAGGTACAGAAGTTTTGGAATCTGTGCAGTAGATGAAATGCAGGGGTGTTCTCTTTTGCTGAGTGTTAACTACTAGAACTGTATGTTACACCCACTTTGATTTATGTTAGCCTCAGCTAAGGTAATAACTCGGATCTGACTTTTTTTATTTGCATTTTCAATCAATAATTAGTTACAGATAACAATGGAAAAATCACTAGTGTTGACAGTGGAAGACGTTGTCTGACGTTGGATGGTCAATGCTCCTGAACTTCTTGTGAGTCTGTTATCTAATTATTAAAATATATATGGTCATGTGTTGTTTTAAAGACCAATAAATCACCTGTGGCTGTTGGTCCCAGTGGCATTTTTATGGCCACTGAAACATTCAACTCTGGACAAAGCTCTTCCAAAACACTTCTCTCTTCCCTCTCTGCATCTCTGGATCTGATTGAGTTACACAGGGGAACACATTTTGAACAGGTGCCCAGTGAACGCCTCTGCAGCCACACACACACACACACACACACACACACTGCTCTCCTCTTCTTCCTACTCTCTCCTTCTGTCATTGTAACTTGACTCCTACTTCTTCAGCCAGCCCTGTCGTCCCTCACATACTCCAGTAGAGTTTGGGCACACTGGTCCCGCTACAGCACACATAAGTGGACAGGGTTAACTCTTTTGATATGAGGTGTGAGCGGTCACCCACCAGAGAGGCTATGTGTGTGCTAATCATACGCCCATAGCTTTCACTTAAACCAATGCTCGTAGAGTTGTTAAAATGCCAGTCTCAAGCAATGGTGGTGGTGGTCAAATTGGCACACAGATGGGCAGTGGCGTGATGCCACTTGGGGATACCCTAACTCCCTGTTTACCCCCTGCACTCTTTGCCACAAATGTTCAGTAGGTCCCTCCAGCCCACTGTATTTTGGCAGTTAGAGTTTTTTGTATCTTAAGTCACCTTTTTCAAAAAGTAAATATCTGTTTTTTTATTTTGCCCTTGTATGCAAGTGGTAAGTGGTTTACAATTTGCCTCTCATTTACCCATTCACACAAACGCTAACTGATTTGGGGTTCACTGTCTTCCGAAGGACTGGAGGAGGATTAAACTACCAACTCAGTGATCAATGGATGACCACCTCTACCTCCTGAGCCACAACCTCTGTAAGACAATTTGTACAGTACATCCAGTAATCCATGGCGCTATAACCGAATATTTATAAATATTGAATATTTACTATTGTTACACACTTAGAAGAAATATTTTATCCTCTAGTAATACTATAATAATATTGTAACATGTTCATGTAAAAGCATCTGCAAAGAAGCTAGTAACTTCAACCATTGTGCAGTGGGGTATTTTCCACTCAGAATACTGGGAAAAAAATTACTGAAGTCTCACAAGGTAGTTGTCCATTATTTTACATGTTTGAATCAATGTGAAAAAATAGGAAAAGAAGACCATATACCACATTTTACTTTATAGTAGGAGTCCGAAATATGATTCGCTTTCAAGGCAGTGAGGTTCTTTTGTGAAAGCGAAACTATGGTGAAGCTCTACTCCATACACAATTGAAGCCCTACAAGAAGCAGAGAATCACAGCTTAATATTTTTGCAACTTAATATTTTTTATTTTCACACTATTTTCACAAGCCTTTTATGTCCTTGTTTATGGCTGAACTTTAAAGTCTGGACCAACCAATACTCTCAGTTCCTGCACATAAGCTATTTTACATGCTTAAAAATTAGGTTGCTCTGTAACTTTAATAAGTATACTCTTTTTATATAATTATAAAATTATGAATAAATGACAGTAATGATACACCTCAGAGTAATTATTCTGTACACCTCAGAATAATTTATTATTATTGAGGTGTTTTATTATTATTGAATGTTTGGGCGGTTTTATTTTGTAACTCTGTTTTTCATTATTTACTGCTCGTGCACATTTACAGGCCACAAATGCATTTGTTATTTTTTACTTTGTCCTATGTCTCTATTAATATATATCTATGCATCAGCCCTTATCAGTGTGATTTTCAGTTTGAGCAGAGCAGAGCAGGATGTTGCGTCTTTAAGAGTTAAGAAACTTGAAACGTGTTTGCGCAACAATCAGTGCGGCTCCCAGCCGCCAAAGTGTCTAGACTGGCACATGATGGCGGGAATCAACCAATGGCTCCAGAGCTTTCCTCTGGGGGCCACGAGAGAGAGAGAGAGAGAGAGAGAGTGAGAGAGAGAGGGAGGGAGGGTCAAATAGAAAGAATTAGATAGGAGGCTCAGTGATCTGGCTTTCAAAATAAAAGCATTATGTTTAAGTTTTGGTATGTTGCCCACCTTGGTTAACTATTATGACTGAATCTTCACAGACATAGAATATATTTTTAGATAACAGATATTTCCTGGAAAGCAGTTGGTGAAATTTGAGTTTTGCCACTGTCTATTTCCATTAGCCTACTTGTACCTTTATACTGTATTTGTATTTAGCATATTCATAGCTACTGCTTTCTGTTTAATATATGCATTACCTCTAGGCTATACATGAGTATATTACTCTGAGCTTTTTGCACTTCTGGTTGGATGCTAAACAACATTTCATTGTCTCATTAACCTACTTGTGCTCTGTGTGCAGTGAAGTTGAATCTTATCTAATCAAAAGAATCAAAAGAAATACAAGCAAAATAGGAATTCCTCCTATGGCCCACTCCCAGTAAATTAATTTTGAGTTTATTCTATTGAGTCTTTTAATGAAGAATTTGTCCATATGCATGGAAGCAATCTAACATAGCTATGAAATGAAGAAAGCATATTAATGAATGATGATTTAATATTTACTTGGGCTTGTTGTTCAACCAAAAATATATTCCCTATAATTAGTTTAAAAAAAATACATAGGTCTTTTCAGAAAACTTCCCAAGAAATTATTGGGAAATTAGATCTTTAAGGCAATAAAGCCTTGCCAGAAATAGCCTACTACTAAAACTCTCTCTAAAGAAGCTTACATTGTGTATTTTGAAGCATAAGCAGGGAGCCTAAAGCATCTATCTTTTAGGATATGTATCTCAATATAGGCTTGTGGATCAAAAACGTTTTCATTTGTCTCGATCTTGAACATATTAATTATTTTTTGACACTTTTTTGTCAGAATAGGCTCACCGCTGAGGCTTTTATTTTGAAAATCGCTGTCGAATACTCCTGGTTTTAGTGTTTTAGTGTGTCTGCCTTGACTCTGGTGTGTGTGTGTGTGTGTGTGTGTGTGTGTGTGTGTGTGTGTGTGTGTGTGTGTGTGTGTGTGTGCAGGAGCGTGTGCCTGTGTGTGCGTCCGTAAAGGAGTTGCAGGGGAGTGGAGAGCGGAGTAATTCCAGCTCTCTTTAAAACAACTTCTCAGCACGGAATCCGTCCCGGAGTTTGGCACTGGAGCCACCGACCATCTCTGCTTTATCCCGGGACTCTACAGCGGGATTACTGCTTCCACCCCAGCCACAGACATTTCAAAGATTTCAGTGTTGTGAGGATTTATTTCGGATGAAGGAAGGATTTTACGGATCAAGAGGTTCACGAAGCTCATGGAGAAACTCTGAAAAACTTTTGGATGTATGTTTCTGATTCTCTTTTTGTTAAAGTAAAATGATTCTGCTCCTTCAGTAGCCTAACTATGGTTTGTGGATTGTGTTTGGGATCTCCAGAGTGTTGGGGAGTTGAAGGCTTTATGAGAGAGCAAAAGTTGTGGCTTAATTGAGTTGGCGACAGCAGGTCACTGAGCAGTGACTTTGTGTAGCCTTCTCCCGCTTCAGACGTTTAGTGATGTTTAAAGAAACGCATGATTGAAATTTACTTTCTAATGCTGCGGGAGAGCCAGAAAACGGTGACCACCGGCTGCGCATGTTGTGCGCACCGTGCACAAACCCGCGGTCTTGCGCGACGAGTGTAAATCGATGTGGCATCTTCCCAGACCCGGACGGGACCGACAGGACACATCCAAAACTGTCTAGGTTGTCGTATGTTCAAGTCGAAACGCTCAGGTCTTGTACGGCGACTCTGGAAAAGCCGTCTGGTCAGCGAGAGCGACGGGCGGGATGGAGGCAGACGAGGTGAGGGAGGACGGAACGGTCCGTGTGGCAGACACTCAGGGAAGCTCCACAGACATGAGCAACGGTCGGTGACACACACTGACTCGGCTCCGGGACTCACGGGGGAGGCTGGAGACTTGACAGAGAGCGCAGAGAGAGAGGAAGAGGAGCAGCCTGACGATGACCGGGGTGCCATGTGCGTCCCGGAGCACAGAGGCTCCCGGCGGAGAGAGGAGGGCGACTCTAGGACGGTGACGTGTTGTTTGTTTGGGGAATGGGATCTCAGACCCCGGAGCCCTCATTGGGCCCCGAGAAAAGACGGAGGGGGCCCTTGTCAGTGCCCACCGAGGCATGCTGGGCCGGAGGAGGAACTCGCGAGCACTGCTCATGCTTTTTTAAAAAGACTCAAAGAGCGATCTCTGAACACCTTGGTGAAGGCAGTAGAGACCAAAGGAGGGGTATCCAGCGAATGTGTCATGGTGCCGAGCACTGAGCTGCGGCTCGGTGCTCATCCCATCTCTCCACAGTATCTCCTGTGTAAGGTGTATCGCTGGGGCGACCTGCCGTTCGCAGCCCGGCTCAAAGCGCTGTGCCACTATCAGAGCTTCGGCTCAGTGGACAGCTCAAAGGTGTGCTGCAACCCCTATCACTACAGCCGCTTATGTGGGCCAGGTAAGGACATCAACATTAGTGGGGGTTTGTGTGTAGTGGTGTGGTGTGTGTGTGTGTGTGTGTGTGTG
>JAPMOB010164932.1:0-19239 GCA_029875015.1 Lepomis gibbosus
CCTCGCCCTGACCCAGCCATATCCGCAAGGAAACCCCCCTGCTTCACTCAGGACCTGGTCAGGATAGTAGGCATTTGTCATTGTCTGAACTCTTGAGGCATCAAAACTCCTTATTCATCCTCCTCACATCTCCTGCAGTCTGTTAATTAAGTATCATATAACCTCATGCTTGGTTTTACATTCTCTCCCCGCCTCTTCCATCGCAACAGGGCACATCTGGTTTCCATAAGCATATACATGTCATCACAAAGAAGAGGAGGGGGGAGAAAATAGGGGAGGACTAAAAGAGGAGGGGGGAGGGTGTGTATGTATCAAGGGAATCTGAACTTCAAGGAGTGGTAACTGACTGTCAAGATATCGCTTTATAATCTTTCATCATCTCACATATGTTTTCATGACATGTGCCAGCTTCCCTCCAGGCAAAAGACTAAAAAGAAATCTGTACGAGCAAGTATGCACGTGAGAGAGAGAGAGCAACAGCCATGAGTAAAGAGGATACAGACAGAGAAAGAAAAACTCAGAGCAAGAGGAGAGTAAGAGGAAAGTCAGTGAGACATGTAAAGATCTGAAAGGCCACATCAGAGGTTGCCTTTGAAAGTTGAGCTTAGTGGGCCTCAGTGCTGAGTTCCTAGCAGTACTGGACACAAAGACCTATGTGGTTACACGGAGGAGGGGAGGCCTGGGAGGAGGGGAGGCGTTTTCACACTGCTTACAGAGCGAAAACATATTGTTTTTACTGCCCACTCATCAGCATATGAGTGTCCTTGTTCAGCTGCCTCGCTGGTCGTGGAGACCTTTACGACTGACCTGAGCTTTACACCAGACACAGGTGGTCTGCTGTGGTCCTCCAGCTGTCGCTAGAGGTTCTGTAAAAGACCCACAACTGTAGAAATGTTGTTTTTGAGTCATCTCTTCATCTGTGGACACCGTGCTGCCCAGCTGTTCCACTTTAGCTTTGCTAGGATCAAGCTCTTTACCAAATCTGGCACACCACAGAGCTGGGCAGGTCCTGGGGCCTCATTTATCATCTACGATTTAAACTTCAATTTATAGTCTTAAGATTATTTCCAGCAGAGTGCTTAACGTTCGATTCATGAAAGATATTGAGCATAAAAAGCCTTGGTTACACTGGTTCTAAGAAACCCATTTATACCCAAACGCCCTTGTGATATATAACTCGATCACTTGTGGCATGATACAGCTGAATGATGGCTGTGATTTACCAGAACTGTCACTTGTTTACCTCTGGAATGTCCGAGTAGCCAGGATTCCCAAAGTGGACACAACTTGGACAGACTGTTGGGACTACAGGTACTGTTTTAATTTTTAATTTGGGACTAAACCCACACAAGTTTGGAGAACATATAGTGGCAAGAATGGGGTGGCGATGGTGCAATGGATAAGGCTATGCCTTTGGTGTGAGAGACCTGGGTTCAATCCCCCACTGGGACCCATCCACCAATGTGTCCCTGAGCAAGACACTTAACCCCTAGTTGCTCCAGAGGCGTGCGACCTCTGATATGTATAGCAATTGTTGTAAGTCGCTTTGGATAAAAATCGTCAGCTAAATGTAATGTAAGAAAAATTATGTGAACCTTTTGGAATTTGGTTTTCTGAATAAATTCATCATAAAACGTGATCTGATCTTCATCTAAGTCAAGGGTATTGACAAATATAATGTGTCTAAAATAATAACACAAAATAAATACTGATCCCTCATGTCTTTATGGAGAACAACCAAAAAAAAACTCTCATAGTGCTTGTGGAAAAAGTATGTGAACCCTTGAGTTAATGAACTCAAAAAAGCTACTTGGAGTCAGGTTTTACCCCACCTGGAGTCTTGTTATGTGTTAGAACTTTTGGAGCTTGCTCTGCAACAGACGCACACGCTTATGTGAACCACGCCTCGCCAAAAAGATCTTTCAGAGGTTCTACAATCAAAAATTATTGATTTACATAAAGCTTGCAAACGTTTCAAAACCTTTACAGATTCACCAGTCTACAATTAGGCAAACACTCTACAAATGGAGACACTTTGGGACTGTTGCTACTCTACCAAGAAATGGGCGAAGTGTCAAAATGACACCAAGAGCACAACAAAGACTCATTAATGAGGTAAAGAAACAACCCCAAATGACAGCCAAAGATTTGAAGGCATCATTGGACCTCATTACCTTAATCTGTTAAAGTCTACAAAAGGTAAAACACTGAACAAGCAGGGAAGCCACTGCTTACTAAAAAGAATATTGCAGCACACCTGATGTTTGCAAAAGAGCACATTGACACTCCACAGCGGTATTGGTAAAATGTTTTGTGGACTGATGAAACTAAAATTTAACTATTTGGATGAACCACACAGCACTACATCTGAAGTAGAAAGGGCATGTATGGTGGAGGAAACCTCATGAGCCTGCTTTGCTGCATCAGGGTCTGGTCAGCTTGCGATCATTGAGAGGAAGATGAATTCCCAAGTATATCAGACAATTCTTCAGTATAATGTGAGAATATCTGTATGTCAGCTGAAACTGTGTAGAAGTTGGATGATGCAACAGGACAACAACCCAAAACACCGGAGCAAGTCGACAACAGAATGGCTTCAAAAAAACAAAATCCGCCATTTGGAGTGTCCAAGTCAGAGCCCAGACCTCAACCCAATAGAGCTATGCTATGGAATGACTTGAAGAGAGCCATACACATGAGACGTCCAAAGAATATGACAGCGCTAAAGCAGTTCTGCCAGGAAGAATGGGCTAAAATTCCTCCTGACCGTTGTTCAGGTCTGATCTGCAAATACAGGAAATGTTTGGTTGAGGTTATTACTGCCAAGGAGGGTCAACCAGTTATTAAATCCAAGGGTTCACATACTTTTTCCACCCTGCACTGTGACTGTTTCCACAGTATATTCAATAAAAAACATGGAAAGATATAATTGTTTGTGTGGACTGAGTTTGTCTATTGTTCTGACTTAGATGAAAACCAGATAATATTTTATGATCAATTTATGCATATATCAAGGTAATTCCAAAGGGTTCACATACTTTTTCTTGCCACTGTATGTTGGGGAGACAATAGCTACTTAAAAGCCATGACTCATCATGCGCAAAAAAGTCATTCTGGTTTCAACATCTTCCAAAAACGCAAGAACTGCCATGGTTAAGCTTTCTAATTTGACACTATTTATACAACATCGCATCCTGTTCTTTAATTCAAAACACCTTGCATCTGGGAAGTCATTCCTCACCTTTAACTGGTAATTCCTATCACACTGTTCATTATGCTAATGCAAATTCACAACAGGCATGGGCGCATATGAGTCCCAAACTGCAAGACTCCTACAGTAAATCAGCAGTAAAATCTGTTACACCAAAACTAGACTTTGCATTTCCACATCAGTTTTAAAAAGAATCACTTGAAATCTTTAAATTCATCATATCTGTTTTACAAATGAGGCCCCCTGGACTGTCCTTCCTGGTCAGAAAGTGAGAGAGAGAACTTATCCTGGTTTAAAGCTGCAGAGGGCAGTTTTGCACTTCGAAATTTTAGGAATTCAGTAATCACAATGTGGAATTAGCACACTAAAATGCAAGTTGGTCTGAGTCTGTTGCAGTTTGGGTCAGTTGGTGTTGACAGTCAGCAGATCATAAAGTGAGTGATCTGTAAAGAGTCTAATCCTAAAAGTCCATATCCAGTCGCTGCCAGTAATTCTTTTGGGAAAAAATCTGACATTTGTGACAGAGAACTTCACTTGTGTCCGGCCAGGGAGACCAAACCTGCAACAATACAGAATGTTGTTTGTCCAACCAACCCTTACGTTGTGGTTGGATGTAACAAATAAGGAGCTTTCGACCATTAGTCTCAAATTAAATTTTTGTTGAGAAATCTCATTACCTAAATATCTTTCCTTTTTACTTTCACACACTATTCTTAAACTCCCCAGAAACTCACTCTTCTAACCATTTGGCCAACACATCATCACTTTGCCCAAAAGTTAATCTCATCTTGAAAACCTCCAAGTGCCTGGCTTTTCTCCTGACTAAAGTGTCCCCTGCATGCTAGAAAATCATTTGGATAAAGGCAAACTTTTTCTCCAGCAATCTCATTCTGCCCCAGTAAGAAAATCTGTTCTTGGGCTGCCAGGGAAGATGCCAGGGTGAAAGATTCACTGCTCCTCACAGAGTCCAGACACACAGAGTTGCATCAGGGCAGAAAAATGTTAAGCTCAGCGACCATAGGACGGTAATTACATAGGAGCTCTGCTGAGCTCTGCAGGATGAATGTCAAGACTGGAGAGATGGAATCAGGGAAGGGAAGAGGGCAAATGCATGATTTACAACAGACCAGAGGGCAAAGGTGGGTAACAGACATAGATGGTACAGAGGGTAAACTATCCCGACTTGGGGGAAATCACAAGATTATGAAAAATCAGAATTGGTTGTCACCTTGACATGGCACAGAGGGAAACGAGAATTGTCAAATATAGAGATCATAGAGGTTGGTGGCGGATCAGCGTATCTTTACTAAAGCATACTTTTCTTTTATATTCTTAAGTTTTAACTTGACTGCCTAAAGGTATTCCTCTTGTGCCAAATGACATGACTGATCTGAGCCACAATGTGTTGTGACTGACCCCTTGTGGATTCTAAGTGTAACTGCAGATTTAACTTGTAGGTGTACTTCGCTTGAACAAAGCTATTCCTAGAAACTAGCGAGAAGTTACATTTTTCATCTGTCATCCCAGGGAGAAATGAAGCAATTACACTACAGACCCCATGAGCCAGGAGAATGGAAAAGAAACGTCACAAACATTTCAAATTTCAATTTTTATTATTTGTACATTCACCACTGATAGGCGTACTCAAAGAAGAAATAAAAAACAAACAAAAAACATTGGTACTAAAATGATAAAATAATGATTAAAAAACAATATTAAAACCACTGGTGAGAAAACATAATGCAACCTCCCCTCTTGTGCCTGTATTGACACTACAGGAAGAGAACGGGAGGAAGAGGAGGAAAGGAAGGAGGAAAAAGAGAATCGATAAGGACATAATCATAACTCGCGTCAGGTGTGACACAGATTCTCCTCCACAGAGAATTGTCTCATCTCTTAACTAAATAGAAGGAGAGGGGAACACTGCAACAGCCTTAGTAGTTATTCCACACCTGTCCAAAAATACCCCCGAGCTGCCCTATTTAAAGACTTGATTTTGAGTAATATGTCTGTACAAAATGCCAAACACACCTATTCCAATATTTTTAGATTTATGCAAGCCTCTGCACAGAGGCCGAGTTTTCTCTTTAGGCAGGACTGGCGAGGAGAGCCTTGGACTACATGCAGCAACAAAAGGATTCCTCATCCAAATTGCGTTGTGTTGTTAAACACTGAGGCGACGACAACTGATTGCAAATTATAATTGGCACCTACGTTTAGGGAAAAATGGTAACATTGGGGGAAATTATTAAAATTACCCAGCGCGCCATACTGCTGTGCTGTCAAAATAAAAAAAAATTAAAAACATATCAAGAAAATATATCAAACCGTGACAGGAGCGAGACATACAGCACTCTGGGGAAACGACACTGCAAAAAAAACATCATGGTCCCCTTCAAGCATGACTGTGTGTCGGTCTAGATGTGCTTTAAAAAAGGTGACAATTTGAGAGATGGTGACGACATCAGTTGGTCCTCTGTTGGGTCTTAGTTTTAACAAAGTACATGTAGTGAAAGGCAAATGGAAGAGGGTGGTCTCTAGGACAGTTCCATCAGTCGATTGGCCATTAACGCCGCCTTTCTCGCGGGTCGCTGCGGCTGCGGGAGCGTCTGCCCCCGCCTGTCCCGCTGCCCCCCGGCCTACGGTAGCCATCCCTGCGTTTGTCGTTCTCCCTCTCCCTCTCTCTCTCCCTGTCTCTGTCTCTACCTCGGTCTCTGTCTCTGTCCCTCTCTCGGTCTCTGTCCTTGTCCTTCTCACCCTCACTCCGCTCTCCGGCTGTGCTGGCTGCGGCTTTCATCCTCTCCTTGCGCTCCTCTTCCCTTTTTTTCTCCTCCTCCTCTTCTTGTTCCTTTCTCCGCTTCTCACGCTCCTTCATCCGCTCGGCTCTGGCAGCTTCCCGCTGAACAAACTAAAATGAAAAGAATGCACAAAAACAAGACTTAGACTTAAAGAAAAGACTTGAATTAGCTATTGAGGCCATGTATTTGAATGCAGCACGGAAAGCAACGAGTATAAACTGGTTTTTGCCTCACCTGTTCCTCTGAAAGTGGAAGCCAGTATATGCAAGGAGCTGCTTTAGTTTTGCGGAACAGATCATCAAGCAGCTTTGCAGGGGGATCCTCAGCTGTTTTCTCTGCCAAAATAAATATACACTTAGAGCTGCAACGATTACTAAAATTTTCAATTATTCGGGCCAATTATATCTCAATTAGTTGCTTGGTTTAAAAAATGACAATGAAGGTGACACCTTCAACTGTCTTATGTCTGACCAACAGTGCAAAAACTTGAATGAGTCGATTATCAAAGCAAAATTTAATTAGAAAAATAACAGCACACTGATCTTTGTCAATGGACCAATGGATTAATTGTTTCAGCTCTACACAGTATTAACCAACAGTTTATTTTACCTAAAATAGTCTAATCTATGTCTGCATCTCTTACCTTTCTTCTCAGTCTTCTTCTCCTTGCTCTTTCCCCTCTCTTTGCGTCGTCTCTCTCTGGACCGTGACCTCCGGGGACCTCCCTCCTTCTCTTCTCCGGGTTTCCCAAACTCTCTTACTTTGTCGCGATCCCACTCCCGCTCTGCTCGAGCCCTCTCCCTCCGCTCCATCTCACGCTCACGCTCGGCCCACTGGTCTCGCTCTGGGAGGAGAGAGGGCAAGCCTGATGTTCGACCACGACTGGAGCCAGGCGGCCCCTGTTCCTCCGCTCCGGGTCTGTCGGCTGTACCCAAGCCTTTGTGGAAGTCCAGCTACATAGCAGAGATATGTTCAGGCTACAGATGGCTAAGCATTGTGGGCGTAACAGAAAAACACGCTGATAACAATAAGGTCTTACCTCATCTTGCTGGCAGAAGTCTACGCTAAGGACTTTTGGGTTGCTCTGAGGCCATTTCACTCCATGAAGAGCTGCCCGTGTAGCGACTGCCTCCTCGGAGCTACAGTACTAAACGCAGAGAGAATATGAGAGCTACATTAGTTACAGAACCTTGCACGGGCCAAAAACAGTCTGGTTAAAAGCTACAATCCTCTTTTAGAAAAAAGATCATTTTGTAGTAACTCACAGTGACGTAGCAGTGAGACTTGATTTTGTCTATCCAGAAGCCCTCCTCCACCAGGGTGCCAGTTCTGCCGAGCAGTTCCTTAAGCTGCCCAAGAGTGAACGGCCTCACCTGAACAAAATATTACAGAGCAAAAACAGTCAAAAGACTGCTTTACACAATTAATAATAGGGTGGGCAAAAACATCAAGCATTAGTTAAGGACCACAATACACTAGAACGGCCACCGGAGAGCACAGAGCTCCACCAAGGCCAACAGTCCAGTCTTCTATGATGGGGATTTACATACATGCTACATTTGTTTTTTCAGTGAGGTGGCTTTTATGTTTTGTTTCACTTGACTTTTGACAGGTACGTGCATGTGTGATGAATTCAGTTAATTTTGCTATAGACACTAGGGATGGGCATTTCAAGCAAAAATACTATTTGATAGTCGACCATTCTTCAAAGCCCCATCCTCCCAAAATGAAATGGGTACTCCCTTAGCTGAAGGGTGTAGCATGGGCTAAGTTTCATTAAAATCAGGTAAGTAGTTTTTCATAACACAACCTAACCAGCTGGGCAGGGGTAATAAAGACAAAATAAATATTTACATAATTCAAAAAAAAAAATTCACATTAAATAAGACAAAATAATTCTACACATATTTCAAGATTACCACAGAAGTGGTTTAGGCCTATGTTAGATGCATGTGTGTGCACAAACATACATGGTGAACTAGGAAAAAAAAAATCAATCCCAATTTTAAGGATAATCCTGGTATCATTTTATATTTTCATCAACAATAAATGGCCAGAAAACCCCACAACAAAAACTGTGCCACAGTGACACAGAACTCTGCAGTCGTTATTAAAAATACAGATATGAGCCATACTGTTGCATCCTTATTTCAATGGACAGAGGCAGTGTAAGCAGTCTTGCTTATTCTGAATCACTTCTGCGACTGCATTCTTAATCACTGAGAGCAGCTCTGTGCGGGCGGACATGATTGTGTATGCTCTGGGAAGTGGTTGTGTGTTTATACTGCTGGAAGGAAAAAGCAACACACGCCATGTTCATTATACTGACAGAATAAGTGCACCAGTGCAACCTGTAAGGCTCTTTTATGTATGAGGTTGCGGCTCCACAGAGAAAAAAAAACTCCTACTGGTAGATTTGCGTCTTTCCAAAAAGTGTTTCTTCTTTTGCAGGAAGCAAAGCAGTAAATTGAGACACAACAAGAGGCTGGGTCAGTTTAACTCCACAAACCCCAGCATTAACGTGAGATACACCATTTGTTGGTTGCTTTTCTATTTGTGCTGCAGTATGCGACCATTACAATCAGTGCACGCCATTATCATTAAATGTTAATAATAAGTAGATGTAGGGTAGGACAGCGTTCTCTCACCAGGTTGCTGATGTGAACAATGCTGGAGACTTTGCCACGAGGTGGCGAGGGCTGCCGGGCTGTACGAACAGGGTCATCGATTGTGATGGAAACACCTGTTTTCTGCTGGCTGATGGAGCGACGAATGAGTGTGTCGCCGGGGGTCACTAGGATGAAAAAGTAAGAACAGTCAAAAAAGTACCTCCAAAAAACTTAATTACAACAGAAATCAAGTCCTCTTACCTATACCTTTGAAGTACACTGGTTTTAAACGCAACATGTAAATACAGTATGTAGATTATTATCTATTGTTGTGTATAAGAAAAAGTAAAAATCTGATGAATATAATTCAACATATAGACTGACTGGTGATAGATCCATTACCAGTGTTGACTTCTACATCATGGCTGGTATGTGATGGAGACTGAGTTTCCATGGCTTCAGGAAATGAGGTATCCATCTTCTCTTCATGCTCCCTTGTCTTCTCTCTGTCTCCCCGTGGGTCATCCTCCTCCAAATCCTCATGTCTGCCCCTCTTTGCCTCTTTCTGTCCATTCTCCTGGCTGTCTGAGTGCACCACCTGCAAAAGAAGGAAGGCATCAACACAAGCAAATCTTGATTAAGAGATTCATGTAACCTCAGACTTTGACGGGGGGCACTTCAAACCTGCAATTCTTTTAAAACAGTTCAGTGCTGTAGACCGACCTGTGTGACAGTGCGTCGAATCTGCAGGTCCTGGTCAGAGCGCTCCCTGTCTTCATCCTCAGCCCCAGAAAGGACAGCTTCCTCCGGGTGCAGGTCCACTACTGCCTCCTGACCGAGACACGGCCGAATGTCTGGGATAAGAGACTGAGGGCAAAGAACACAGATAATGGCTGCTATATTCAAGACAGAAGACACGCGCAATAGCAATTAGCAATTTGGGCTGATCACTGAAAGCTTTATCTGCCGATACCGATCACCAATCTATTTGAAGGCTTTTATTTATCATGTAGCATTATATAGTATACTGCATTTATTTAATTATTCATAAAAACAATGTATTAAGTATTAAAATGAACAGATGATAAAGTATCATGAATCTTCCTTCTGTCTTAGACACTTAAACCGTAGCAGCCTTTGCCTGGTTACTGCGAACATCTTATAGCTTAACAGCTTTACTGTGGAATTAACTACAAAAACAGAACAAACAGCATCTTCATAAATTTACTGCAACTTATAAAAAATGCAACAAAACAGGCTGTAGCCAAAATATTTATGAGATAAAGGAGCTCAGGCAACACAAGTCGATGATAAACTCTGAAGTAGCCGCTTTTTCTTCTGGAAAGCTGAGGCAGGTTCTGTGCAGAGAGGGGGCTACAGAGGAGAGCCATAACTGTCATTGAGATTTAAAAATAAGGCAAATTTAAATAAATAAAAGTACAATGTTAATTCCACATTATACTGTTAGTGTATTGTTATTACTCATAGTCACTATATTAATCATAATTTAATTTATCCTAGTTTAGGCCTAATATTATTTCAGTGGGTTGTTTTCATTTATTAAATCCTTGTGCAAGAAGCACAGTCTACATCTTTCACATAGCCCTACTGCCACCGGCTTTACCAGAGGAGAGAGAAGCAAACACTTTAAATACAGCCTGCGGATTTTTATTTGAATCTATAAAAGTTAAAGATACGGGAAACATTTAAACGGTAGGCGTGCACCACTTCAAAAATGTAACTACACGTCAAGGCGAAGCGGACCGTTAAGCACTGTGATTGGTCGGCTGGGTAGCCTCGCAATGCCTTTGAGCAGACAGGATGTGCCCACTGCTTTAAAGTAACTTTTGCTAGCGGCCAAAACAGCGCCTATAACATAGTGGATCAATATATTTGACAGTCACAATCTGAGCAAAATTACTTGTTTCACTATCAGAATGTGACCCATTAACATTTGAAAAGGCTACACCAGCCGCACGTATACAATTTTACCCCCATTCACGTTAGCGAAGGCCTAAACCGAAAGTTAGCCTGCTCAGCTGGCAAAAGTCAAATCAGTGGACGCTGTAGCGCTACCGCCAACGAGCGTTTGGGCGTGTAATTGCAGAATGACGGCAACACCACTGCACAAGTATGATTGTATGGCTTAATGTTTTTTTTTTAAACAGTTTTATAACAAATATGATCATCTCCGGCCACAGCAGCGTTTTAGCTGCGCATCAGAGTTGATGTCCATCTATATTAAAACAACTGAAAATGCCTATCTAGTGGCCATTCATGTACACTGGGCATGCACGTGTCAGTGTAAGCATCAAGCAGATGGTCTACTCTGCAGTCGCAGAAGATCTGGCGAAAGAAGAAAGTGAAACAGACGAATAACCACGGCAACTGTTACTGAAAGTAACAGTATAACATCGTCGTCACAAAGTAAATACGGTAACACGCACAGTAGTACAAGTGTTTACACAGTACAAAATATTTTAATAAATATTCTGAAACTAAAACTTTGTCAGTTGCATTGTGTTTTTGGTTTGCATGATTGATAAGACCGAATCTCAAAGCCAAATTTGAGTGTCATCTTTTTACAAAGTCCTCCGTTTTTGCCCAAGGGATCAGCGGCGTTTTCAAACATCTTCAGATTCGCCATTTTAATCTGGACAGGAGGCAGAACAAAATGTCTCTGTTTTAAAACGAAAACGGAGAGAGAGAGAGAGTAGTCAGCTGATTGAGAGGCGACTGAAGGATCAGTCTCTCTCTGCCTGAGGCACTGTGGGTCGAGACAATTAAACTCTGGTAGCGGGCGGCGCGAGTGTGTGAGATGAGCATGACCGCAACAGTTCCATATGATCGCTTCTGCTTGTTGATCCGCTGGTCTGATTACTGCTTACCTCTCATTGTAAATGATTGACTGGGTCCATCAATGGTTTCCTCGCTGAAAAAGCACTTTGGTGCTAGCTAGCTTTGAAAACTGCTCAGATCGCATAGTGAAACCATTTTAGCTGCCGTTGAAAATTTGTCCAGTGAGTATTGCATCATCTGACCAGCTTTTCTGATCTGCCTTTTTAATGACCACCAATCAAACTAATTAAAGCCACTACCAGCCAATTACAACCGCTGACCAATTGATTGGAGCGGAGTTTGACCATGCTGTAAATACCTTGAGTGAATCTGTGGTGATGCTGATGGAAGGTTTCTTGGCAGTGACAGCTGTGCTGGAGCCCCACCTCCTCTTGCGACCGGCTGCGGCCCCAGACTCCTGCTCGCCCTCTACGCTGCCAGTGCCTGGGGAAGATTTACTGCCTGTTGAGAAAAAGAAAAGGAACACAAATTAAATCCTCATGCACCTGGCATCCGCAGTATAATACATACAAGACATCAACAATCCATGCACACAGTCTTGTGGCCACATATATTTGATATATGGATGATCATGAAATCTACATTATTTAAAATTTGTTCCCACGCCTTGGAATAAGATTCCCATTAATATGTATTATAAATAATCAAAAACAAACACTAACAATCAGTTATAAATGCTGGTAAAGAGGGTAGTAAATTGGGAGGGTGTACTCACTGCTAAGAGAGATCTTACGCGCCGAGAAGGCCTTTGGTGTCTGAAACACAAGAAGATAAAAACAACCCAGGATGCATGGGAGAGGTGAGAGGCAGACACCAAGAGTGGAGATAAATAGTTAAGGACAGGTTAAAGGACACATGGAACAATTACAGAAAGGGGGACAAGTAGGGACTTAAGAGAGTGTGAATGATAGAAACTGCTATGTAACGTCTTTTTCAAATTCGGTCTACTGAATAGTACAGAGCTTGTTTCTGTACTGTACTGGTAAGTAACTATATGCCATTCTTAATTATTTGATAATGTACCCATTTAGATTATTTAATTAATTTAACTTGCATTTGAAGAGTTAAATGTAGTTGCAGTCTCTATCATACAAAC
Source organism: Lepomis gibbosus (assembly GCA_029875015.1). Taxonomy (NCBI): domain Eukaryota; kingdom Metazoa; phylum Chordata; class Actinopteri; order Centrarchiformes; family Centrarchidae; genus Lepomis; species Lepomis gibbosus. The sequence continues at coordinate 12,574 of JAPMOB010164932.1, forward strand.
AAGGATTTGGTGAAAATACTGCAGTTTAAATCCCAGAGTTAAAACAATGTCTAAAAAGACACAATAACTCAAATCAGTTTCACATAAGTGAAAGTCAATCAAGAATAAAGATTGTTTTGAATCATGATGATTAAACTGCAGTAGCCACAAATATGATAAAACAATTTTAATGCTGCTACTCCCAGCAAAGACTACAGAGAGTATGACTGGAAACTAAGCATTTTCAAAATAACTAAGAAATATAACATTGAGTAAACATCTACTTATTCCCTGGTACCACTGACACCTGATCCTTACTGGTTTGGATATGGCCCAATCACGACTGCATGTACTGTATCTAGGCAACAAGGGTCCAATCAAAGGTGGCTGAGATGTTTGGACGGAAATCTGAAAGCTGGTTGGCTGGCATGATGGATTCAATAGTTCATTGGGGCTTTGAAATGCTTTTAGCCCAAGCATTCATCCTCAGGTGTTTTGGGCATTAGTCCATTTAAAAATGTGGCAGGCTCGTATAACAGATAGAAACAATGAGTCCCTTGAGTTGGAGACCAGACGTTGTATGTTGTCAACAGTCACTGTGCACACAAATCCAGGATTTTCATTTTAATGTTCAGTTGTGTTTGGGGCGCAGTAAGTTCATACTGAGAGTCACAAAGCATAAAAAATGTGGCAATGGCTGTTGTAGAAAGGGACTCAAACGTCCTTCTTCAGATCAAATAAAAACTGTCAAGCCCACTGAGTCCAGATGAAAGCAATAGCCTCTTTGAAAACGCGTTAGCATCCAATAAGGGTTTTTGCTGGAGAAATCTGTATCCCGTTCCAAGAGATTAACAAAATCCCAAATGTCCTTTTGTCAAGCATGTTACAGTTCACCAACAACATTAAATGGCGTGTCCATAATACCCCACATTTTTTTGCAAGTGGGTTTAAAATGTCTCAAAGTGAAACAACCTGAAAACTACTCGTTTGCTGAGAGGGTTTCACGGCAGCCTTGACTTGATGTGAGCACACATCCTTGCTTGTCTCTTCTCCATGTTGATTTTAAGGACACATGGCCAGATTAGTGGATAAAAGGCTGAGAGAGGTGGGCCACATTGACTAGCCAACCCCTTCTTTGAATCTTCTGGTCCAATCAATAGCTCTTGCAAGACATATCCATGAAAATGAGGCAGCCTTTGTTGCCAGGGGTGTCCCTCTGCAGTGTAGCCTTGGGGGCTTATCTGTGGTCAACTCTGGATTCTTGGGGACAGTGGAACAGGTGCAGCAGTAGCAGTAGTAGTGGTAGAAGTAGTAGTAGTGGCAGAGGTAGTATGCAGGTACCAATAGGGGCAATGGAAGAGGCATGAGCACCTTTATAAAAAGCAATCATTTGGGGTTTAAACATCAGCCACAGTGAGAAAATACCCTTGCTGTTTCTGCCTATGACAGTGCCAACAAAAGGTTTTACAAACAGCCAAATTAAAAAATGAAATCTCCTACACACATTCTACCACTTGTGGAAAGGGCTCATTAAGTAATCTGTGGAAATATTTTTAAATGTAAAGAAAAGATTTCCAACAAAGACTACAGACATAAAAAATGACCTATAATGCAGTATATTCAGGTTAATAAAAACTATAAAAGTTCAAATGAGTCCATCCCTCTAAGTCCTCAGCTACCAACAGCTTTAAGGACCAAGACGATTCATGGTTCTTCTGGTGCCTTACCTCCTCGCTGGTCTCTGGAAGCTTCTCTGGCTCTGCCATGGCAGTCTCCTTCACCTGCCTGCGTAGAGTGAAAAATACACATCATCAGGAAAAAGAGGGAACAGATGAGCAGACCATTAGGATGGAGAAAAAAAAATGTTTTTAAATACTTTTTTTTTTTTTTTAAATGGAGGTAAAAAAATATATATATCATGACTAAAAAATGTAAAATGCAAAGCTTAATTGAAGCAATGAATCACATAATGTTAATGTCTAATATATTAATGCCACTTATAAATATATTAAGTGAGATCTATGAATAATTAAAAAATTCATATAATTACAAACCCTCTCAAAATATGGGTATTTATATAAAAACAATATGGGGTGCCATGATGCACACGTAATCTGTAGTTAAATTGGCTAAATATGGCTACTATGTTCCTTTAAATCTCCTTAAAGTAACTTTAACATGTAAGATACCATGAACACAGATACTCATTTTTAAATATTTAAAAAAAAGGCAGCACTAAAACATGTATTTAAATACGTGTTAAATCTCAGCAGGTGAAACTACTCCACTGACATACACAAAGAGCAGCGAGGCGATGCCAAAATAACTGCGCCTTTATCTAACACCGTTCACCACAGTCACTTTGTCGTGTCACAAATACGTAGCTCTTAATTTTTTAATGTGATCAAAGAGCTGAGGAGAGCAGTCACTAAATGCAGAGACACCGCAGTCCTCCTCCAGGGGTGCCGAGTCCGTTCAGACCGAACCAAACGCTCAACCACAGTGACACCGTATCTGACAAAGAAACGCGCCACGGGGGCTCATGTCATCCCCTTGCGCGGACACGTGAACACGTCCGCTCATTTCGACAGAACATTAACTTGGAGGAACTTCACAGCAAATAGAAACTGGGCTCGTTAAAAAAACGCTGCATTCAGGCTGCGACTGCTGCTAAAACGACTGCGTCGCAACGAGCCACCTCTCTCCCCATCCTCCTACCTTCCTCTCACCGGAGACTACTCCTCTCTAAACGCATTCATGTCCGTACCGGCTGTCAACCAAAACCTGCGGCGGACAAACCCTCGCCTGCTGTTTAGCGGAGCGGCTGTTTGAGGAAAACCACAGGCCGGCATCGGCAGCTAAAGCCATCGATGGAGCACAGCCATGTTACAACGAATGGGGGAAAAAAATAATAAAAGGACCCGCATCCTCACAGCCACACCGGCTTCAAGGCAGGCTCATCAATCGCCTGATGAGAAATTCAGCACACGACATTTCTTCACGTTGCTGTTTGTGTTCACATTCACAAGCATACCGATTCCCAGGCTCTAATGGAGTGGGAGTCCATGATCTGATGGCAATGATCAAGTGAGCTTACAAAACAACACTGGACAACATGCAAATGGCCACAGGATCAGCACAACACTGCTTTCATTGGAGAAAGATAAATGAACTGTGACTTCCCTACCAGTGAGTTTTTAATATTTCATTATTTATGAAATAATGTAAGAAGTGTCTTCAGCCAGAGGATTTTTACAACAGTACTGCAGACTTTTCTTGCACTCATGTTCATATTATACCTGCATCCTTTGGGAGCACCAGAGAGGTTCTGTGGAGATGAGGTCTGGTGACTGTTAAAGGGAAGCACTGCCTGATTTTCCAGAGTTTAGAGAAGGCTGGCATAGCTTTAATGCACATTTATAGCCACTGTTCTGTTATAAAATTAAGACTCAATCACCACCAATAACTTATGCAGAATAAATTGGTAGTTCCATTTGGTCAATGTGGAGGTGATCCTACAGTTGAAGTCAAAAGTTTACATACGAGTCATTAAAACTCATTTTTTAACCACAACTAACTGTAGTTTTGGGCAGGGCTGTTAGGACATCTACAGTCATTTTGTTTCCCCAACAATTGTTTACCGATTTACTATATCACACTTCCATTGGGCCAGAGGTTTACTTACACTAAGTTGTCTTAAAACAGCTTGGGGGAAAATGGCTATATAAGCTTCTGATAGGCTAACTGACATAATTTACATCAATTGGAGCTGTACCTCACCATGGGAAAATAAAAAAGAAATCAGCCACAACCTCAGAAAAATAATTGTGGAACTCTATAATTCTGGTTCATCCTTGGGAGCAATTTCCAAATGCCTTTTCTGTCTCCTAGAGATGAACATACTTAGCCCGAAATAGTGGAAATCTCACCCACAACAGCAAAACCTAGTGAAGCTTCTGGAGGAAACAGGTATAAAAGTATCTATATATGCATTACATTTAGCTGATGCTTTTATCCAAATCAACTTATAATTGCTATATATGTCAGAGGTTGCACACCTCTGGAGAAACTAGGGGTTAAGTGTCTTTCTCAACAACACATCATTGGTGGACGGGTCACAGTGGGGAATTGAACACCAACGGCATGCTTCTAATACACTACACTACAGTTTGCAACTGCACATGGGGACAAAGATCTTTCTTTTTCGGAGAATTGTCCTCTGGTCTGATGAGACAAATACTGAACTGTTTGGCCATAATGACGATCGTTATGTTTGGAAGAAAAATATTGAAGCTTGCAAGCAAAAGAACACCATCCTGACCATTAAGAACACGGGTGGCAGCATCATGTTGTGGAGATGCTTTGCTGCAAGAGGAACTAGTGCACAAAATAAATGGCATCATGAGGATGAAAAATTACATGGATATATTAAAGCAAAATTTCAAGACATCTGCCAGGAAGGTAAAACTTGGTGGCAAATGGGTCTTTCAAATGGACAATGACCCCAAGCATACTTCCAAATTTGTTGTGGCTGAAGAACAACAAAATCAAGGTAATGAGGTGGCCAACACAAAGCCCTGAAATCAAACCAACTTAAAATCAAATAACCCTAAAATCAAATAACTGAAAAAGCATGTGTGAGCAAGAAGGCCTACAGACCTGACTCACAAATTTCAGCAACTTATGGTGACAAGCTTGTGGAAGGCTCCCCAAAACCTTTGACCAAAGTTCATTAAGCTATTTTAAAGCCAATGCTACCAAACACTAACTAAGTTTATATAAATGTCTGACCCGCTGGGAATGTGATGAAAGAAAAAAGCTGGATTAAATAATTCACAATTATTCTGACTTTTCACATAAAAAGCTGATCCTAACTGACCTAAGACAGGAAATGTTTAGTAGGATTAAATGTGATAAATGTGTAAAAGTTGAAATGCATTTAGCTAAGGGGTATGTAAACGTCTGATTTCAACTATATGTATGCAACACTAGAATTGGAAAAATATCCCTCTACCCATATAATCCTACCAAGCCTTCACTGTGGACTTCATGACAAGGCTGCTTTAACCATTAACTCATAAGCAGGTGAGTGTGTTCTCATTAAATCCTGAGCAAGTTTAAAGTGAAAAAATGTGGTTATTTAATTTAATTAATTTGTTCCCTCTGTGCACATGCAGAATTAGATTTTTTATTTATGTAAATGTTTTGGTATGTCTGGTCGAGTGGAAGTATGAAATAGTGAGCGGCACAAATACTCCTCATCTTGAAAAGCACAGGAAGGTCCTACTGTTTTTTGGTGGAAAATTATATTATGTGCATGAAAACTAAAAGGAGGTATATGGGAATGAAAACCTTCACTAACAAGTAAGAGTACTAAAATGGATTTAACAACCGCAACCACAAAATGAAATTGTTTATTTCCTTAGCTTAAACAACCACTCTTTGAACAAGCTTGCATGTGATATCAATTTTCCCTTATAAAAAGGGATGGAACTAAGTTTGTTTATTGCTTGATTTGGTCTTTAAATATGGTCTGGGGCTGGCCAACAACATTGATCAATCTGATGGAAACCTCTCAGAATGGGTGTGAAAATAATATAAACCAAATGACTTGACAAAACTAAACTACCTTTCAGGAAACTGCAATTTAACACTAGAAACCCCACTTTAAACTTGTATGTGTCATAGTAACTATACAGTAGATATTCAATAGAGCTTGACTATTCACAGCTTGCAGTATTGTAAGGGAACATATTCATTCACCTATGTGTGCACATCTGACACACACAGAGACATTGTTTAAGATGTGTTTCATAACACTTAAGACTTAAAAGCAGACCTTTGTTTGTCCTTTCCCTCCTCTCCCTGGCTGTCCTTTCTCTTCCTTTGTGTCTCCTCTCTGGTTGGTGCTTCAGAGAATGGTTTCTGGGGATTTAAAAGGACAGGAAATTAAATAAGATTGAAAGAATATAGTGTATGTCACATTTTTTTAATTAGTTAAGGTCAAGAGAGAACATCCAGGTCTAAAACGTGAAGCCAATGTGGAAGTGCCTTAAACCTGCAATCGTTCTAATGGCCTGCGGGGGGGCAACTCAACAAAAGAAGTCTTACTGCATTGGACGTAATGCCAAAATTACCTTATTTCACATTTGATTTATTACCTCAGTAAACACTTTCCTAATGAGTTTATAGTTTAAATCGCTTGTTTTAAGTCTTCTTCAATACAGCATGATATTTATGGAGTACATTATGGTCCCATTTAGGGGGAAATAAGGTGCTTTAGAGGTTGGCTATCTTAATGACAAGTCGCTACCATGGCTACTGTATCCACTGCAGTGTAAATTTGACCAGCACCATTGAAAAAGGTTATCAGGAGTAGGTAGTTCTTTTTTCCGGTAAGTACATTTTGATTAAGGGTTTTGTACGCTAGCCAAAATTAGCATCCCAGTTAATATCACAGTTAACTGATGGGTGCACTTTGCTAGCCAAGCTAGCTAGTGCCACCCTTTTTTTCATATAAGGGTAAGTCCTGTTTGAAAAATTCAAAACTTGAGGCATGGTAGCCCAGAAACTAATGGCTATCATCACAGTGACTATGTCCACTTCTTTTATAGAGAATGGGCAACTACGTCATGACGCAGTGCATTTTGGGTAGCGGCGGCCATCTTTTAGGACACGGTTGTAACA
>JAPMOB010165010.1:0-19155 GCA_029875015.1 Lepomis gibbosus
GTATGTATGGACTTATCTAACTCTGGGGGATAAGGTGAATAGGCTAAAGTCCCAAAAAGTCGGAGTGTTCCTTTAAGTTTTTTTATTACAAAAAATATAACAATCTGTCATCGTCCACTTTCAGGTCACCAGAAATAATCCTAGGGACCCCATTCTCCGACGTCACTTAAGTGATTCACCATCATTGATCTCTGCTCGGTAGTTTTGTCCATCATTACTAGCAGTTGTTAGCGTCCTCACTATGGTTAGCAGTGCAGTTTACTGAGGATTTTGTAGCTCACTGTGAACTTATTGCCTGTGATTATATTGCTTAACTGGCCTTTTCAACAAATTTTGAAAATAAGATTTTCTTATCTTTTCTTTAAAATTCCATATATATAAAAATATATATGCTGGGGAAAAATATATATTTCCTATATAATAAATTTATGCTTTGTTAGTTTTCTGATTAATTGTAAGTCTTAACTACTACTATGCGATATGTGCTAGGAAAAGTTATATATATTTCATTTAAATATATATTACATACAAATTGTATTATAGTTGGTATGACTGTAACTCTTGAGAAATTCAATCAAAATATTAAACACAGCCTATATTTGAAGAAGTCACACCCTGTCAATAGTTTCAAGATTACTCTAAATGAATGTGTTAGCTTTTGTTTATGTTAGTCCAGTGTCTAGTACTCTTTATTATGAGGAGTACATTATGATTCTACTTTCTCACTGTACCTGAAAATACATGCTAATTTTCCTCCCTTTTTTAAACATGTACAAAGAAAAAGAAACATTGTAGCCGCTTTCTCATTGCCTTAAATTTAATGGCTTGAATAAGTATTTTAACTTCATGTACTTACATTACATTTTAAGATGGTAAGAGCAAAAACTGCTGTTGCTGGCAAGCAAAATGTTTTTAATATTTGGATCGCAAAACTACCAGTAATTTTTACCACTGTAGTGGGTCCTCTTGATTATTATGGTGTTGCATCATCTGGGTGGAGTTTAATTTAACGGGATACACCGGGGGAGTGGACTAATCAAGTGGACCAAAAAAATGGAAGCAACGTTACGAAGAGCAACAGAGGAGGGATCCTCTCCCAGGACGGACAGATATGTAATAGATCATGGGTGTACAGAATACACCAACATGTGTGTACAGTATACAGTATGGATAATCGGGATGACACAATAATAGATAGATTGTAAACATATAAGAAGCAAGTGTATCCAGGAGGACAACTTCAGGTGCCACCAAACAGGAAGGACCTGAGTCACATGTAACATCATGGAAGACACAAAAAGTAAAGCTCAGGAACAGCATTCACGCAGGAAGGAGAAAATAAACAGGGAGAAAGGGACAACATGCACACCACATGGAGAGAGAAGCAAAATCTGGAGGACAAAGATCCAGAAACAAAAATCTAGGGGCACTGCCAAATGAGAAAGAGAATTTCCAGGACCAGGACGGTCCAGAACTGAAGAAGTCTGAGGGGGAAAAAAGTACAAACTGTGACAGCGGTGCGTGTCGGCCACAAAGGGTTAGAGGGTTATGAGATCGACCCGTACAATGTAACCAGCAGATAACTGAAAGTTGAGGCTTAAGTTTGGACTTAAAGGCGTCAGATAGTCTGAAATCACCTGGAAGGGTTCAAAAATAAACTAGATTACCTAAGAATGAAAATATTTTGCCTTTCCTAACAAATCTGTGTTGTAGCAAGCTGGTGGTCCAACCTGTGGACAGAGCATAATGATTTGGGCAGTGCACGGCACACATGATACCCATTAATAGCACCACTGGGACGCCACAGTGTATGTGAGCCTAACTGCTGATCAGGTACAACCACTTCTGTCCAACAGTCTTGTCTTTCTCAGCAAGCATTCACCACTCCACTGACCTGCACGTTCTCCTCACATCAACCTTTGTATGTGGTGAAACAAGAAAAATCTGCAGTCAGGACATTTTAAGAAATGAAGGATTTTACCATATGTATACAGCAATAAACAGTAATTATGCTTCAGCTAATGGACAATGTAAAGGTCTTACAGGTCTTGGTTGGACTAACACACAGACACATGATTAAGAACATTCAATAATCAGTTAAGCCGTGCCTGTGCACTTAATATATGGTTTAAATGCTGCCACACAGGTTTCTGATCTGAATCTGAGCTGCTGATTTTGAGTTTGTGTGAAAATGTGTTTGAAAAGTGTCAGTTGAGGCATCTGTCTCCCATCTCTCTCCCTGCAAATCCAATTAAGCTGAAATGCAATATAAATGTCAAATTGAATAGCGTCAGGTGCTGCGACTGGCACAGCAACTGCATCTACAGTAAGTACTGAGACAAACAACGTTAACAATCTTTATTTATCCAGGGAAGGATTTTGCTGAGCATGCAGCCTCTCTTAGCCTCTCTCATACCGTCCCACACACTCACACCTGGGGGCTGTCACGCACAACTGCAGTCAGACGCTCACACTGTACAGCAATCCACCAAACAGCCCCGCTGAAGCAAATACAATGTTGAGGTCACATTTGGTCAGACAGTCTAATAACTGCGTCAAGTTTGGAATAATATTATGAGCCTCACAGCGCTGTCCTTTCACTGCCACAGCAACACGGCTTCCTGTTTATGCCTCTGCCCTACACTGTGTTCCAACTATGTTGAATACATGCATGACTCAATTGTCTAGGCTCATGGCTAATGGAGACCTTTACCTCCCCATGACCCGCCTCACATCACTGGGGGTATAGAAGTGGTAGCACAAGCTGGAGGAAATGTTAATAAATACATATTTTTCACAAGACCGTATGGTCTCAACAAACAGAGTGCTAGGGCTGGAGGCATTTATGTCTGTCCGTCTGTTTCTATTTCAGGGACGGCATGAGGGAATTTCTTCAAATTTGGCACAAAAGTCCACTTGGTCACGAGGATGAACTGATTAGGATTTGGTGGTCAAAAGTCAAGGTCACTGTGACTTCACAAATCGCATTTATTCAAGAATTAAAGACCATATTTGGCAGTTGGTCGGACGATGAATTGGACACACGTTTGACTTAAAGGTTAAGATCACTGTGACCTTAAAATGACTTTGAAATAAACGTTTTTGGCCATAACTCAAGAAGTGATGTGGTAAATATGACAGATGTTTAATGGGATGCAACAATGAAGTGACTTTTTTTTTTTTTTTACCCAAAAGGTCAAATTCAGTGTGACGTCATGATGTTGTGGGGAAAAAAACTTTTTTGGGTCATTTTTCAGCGCCATAACTGAGGAACAGAAGGGGAGGTTGCAACCGTATTTCACAGTTAGTTGATGCTTAATAGACGACACTTTTCCTTTAAAGGTCAAAGTGATCTCAAAATATTTTTGAGTTTATATTTAAGAATGACTCGGCCTATTCCAGATTCCACATACATGTTGACTGGGTCAGCACAATGTGTAAAGAGTGTTCCTCTATCTCGCCTTGCCTTCCTGCCTCATCCAGATTTTCGAGCTTCATCGCAATCCTATGACTGCGAACAACGTGTTGAAGCACACCAAGCTAACTGTGATCCTGTGAGTGAGTTTCACCTACAGCTTATAGAAATGCCAGAAGAAATCAAAAGCACCACATTGTGTAGCTATAGAGGAATTCATCTTTACAAATTACATGTGTACGTGTTTAGCCAGCACATCTATGATAATGCTTCATTAATTAGTTCAACAATGTCTATTCACTGGAATCATATATATGTATCATTAATAAAGTGATAAAAACTAAAATACTTTATATACCTTTTTTACAATTCTTTACAAGTATCCACTACATATGGGTCTGGACAGATATGGATGCAAACTGAAGAGGAAGAAAAAGAAAAAGAACTTTATTAATCACGGAAGGGGAAATTCAAACAGGACTCATAGCAAAACATGTCAGAGTGAGGGGGCTCCCACTCGGTGCGGAGCCCCGAGCAGTTAGGGGTTCAGGGGCTTGCTCAAGGCCTTCTTTGGCAGTGCCTAGTAGGTGAACTGGCACCTCTCCAGCAACAAGTCCACACTCTGCAACGCTGGTCTGAGCTGGATGTAAACCGACGGCCCTCCGGTTCCCAGCGTAATCCTTACAGACTGAGCTACATCCGCCACTAAACAGCAAATATTTGGTTTCTTCTTATACGGGTCTTTATAGCTTGAACTCCATTGTCATTCATAAACTAGTAGAAATACTTATATACAACATACTACATACAAAGAATAAGTTTATCCTATTCAATAAACTTTTTTCAATATACCTTCATTATCATGACTGTCTGTCACACTGTATTATTTTATACTACCACAAGGAGTAACACATCAGACAACCCACTTACATAATGTGGTTAAAGCCCCAACTACAGAAAGGATAAAAAGTACAATAATAATTGTGTCACAGTTATGAAAAAAGAGGCCGTGAGTAAGAATGGAAGATTCCATTGCAACTATTTTCTACCAAACTATTCCCAATTAAAACTGCTGACAGTGAGGGTTTGTGGATGTTCCACACTAACTTGAACATTGTTCCAGAAAAGAGAGACGGAGTTTTTTAAATCAATTTTTTAATGCTGAGAGCAACGTAAACAGAATCCCATTCACTCCCACCGTGCTGGGATCTGGGTAAATAAAAGAAATCTGCATGCTTAGATACTAGAGGTAAATGATGAGTATGGTTAACCTTTTTGTCGTGTCACGCTCTTTCACATTACATCATTGCAGATTAGATTGTAATTACAATATATTCATGTTTTTCATAGCTGGGGAAATGACAAAAAAATAGGATTTAAACTTAAACTACCAACAATATTTTATGTAAAAATATCTTTATATACTTTACATCCACTATGCAAAGATTCAGCATACTATTTAGTCAAATTTTGTTGTCAGGTATGTTCAGTTGTAAACAGTGAACAAAAACAGAAAGCTGTACACATCAGTTAGAAGTGCTTCTTGTTCCTCTGAACATTCTGGAAGGAAACATCACAGACTAGCAGAGCTGGTCAACACAAAACACAAGGTTACTGAGTGCCATTTGCTGATTTCACTGGACACAGTTAACTACTTCATGTTTCCGCCAACATGCAAAATGCCCAGTGCAGCTTCAAACTGGCCCACTTTACTTCATTGGCCTGCTTCTATTTGTGTTTACAGCAGAGTTACTGTGACTACAACAGGTGTGTTTTTTCATGCAGCTAACGTTTCATTCACTTCCTAATATGCTACTGAATCTGTATTTGTGCAGGAGTTTAAAGTCACCGTGTTACCTAAACTGTCCCACTGTTTGCTGCTGGCATTTGACAAACAGACGATTATTTAAACCGAAAATCTTTTCACACACATTTCTGACACACCAGGTCTGGGGAACATTAACTGGCAGGGTGAACAAGGCAAAAGCTAGCTGGAGGACCTCTTTGAAGCATGCTAAGAGAGCAGCATATCTCAGACGGGCTAAACTGCTGTCAGGTTCATCAATACTGAGTTTACACCACAGTGCACAAAGACACCCCGAGTCCTGGCTGCTGGCTCGTGCTTTTAACAACTCCAGAGCCTGCTATTGAACTCCTCTGGTTTGGCCATCAATATCGCCTCCATCTCTGCCTTTCTCTTCACAGCTGTTAGCCATGCTAGTGAGCAAGAGTTGGAGGGAGGTTGTATAGTATGAGTTACAAAGTGTTCCTGTAACCATAGGTCGCAGAGGAGTGTTATGTTTCAGAGAACTTCTTGGTGAATAAGTCTAGAAGGACGGAATGTCCAACGAGCACTCTGCATGTGTACTTCACTTAGGCTGAACTCTTTCTAACTGAACTCCAGTCCTGCAAATTTCTCCTCCAGCTCTACTCCTTCACACCTGATCTACACACTTTTACAAGAGCTATACATTTTCGTGACACCTTAATTAGACCCAGTGTGCAGCCATCAAGCTGAAGCAAAGACCTTCGCTCCGTCCCACATCGCTTGGCGATCCCTGGCGAGAAAATGAATTGTACCTCATTCAGTAGCCGTCTTTGCCTTACTTTGAATTTCCTCAAACCCACGGCCTTAAAAAAGGAACTCCACTGAGTCTACAAATCATTCTCAGTTTACCCATTCTGTCAGTGAAAACCATATTAAAATGTCTGCTGTGGCTTTGGAGGAGCTTTCCTCCAGCTGGTACTGAGAGCTTGGAGACTTTTAATTGACAGGCGTGTTGCAAAGTGGAAGCAGGGAGGTTTTAAAAGTTGTGGGTGTTTACCAGGCAGGAAGAGGACGCATTGTAGGGATTGATTTCAGCATTATTTTAGCTTAACCCATCCTGTAAAACAAGAGACAGAACAGCATTTCCGACAGAAATTCTTTACAATGGAATTCACAGTGATCAGTGAAGTCTGATGTCTAAATCTGCTCATTGGCCAACTGAGCAGAAGTAATGGTGTCACCTCCAGGCTGGCTAATGTTCTACTAGCTTGACTCAATACAGTGCCTTATTAAAAAGTGAAGCTTTTCTAACAGAGTATTTACTCTCTTCTAATGTCATTTTTTCAACTTTTTAGCTAATGCACCAAGTGAAGGACTTCAAGTATCTCTGGGTCTTGTTGACTAGTGAGGGTGTAGTGGAGCATCAGCAATAATTGAGCCTGAAGGTGAAGCTCTCAATTTACCACTCAATGCATGTTCCAAACCCACTTTGTGTAGTGACCAAAAAAAAAAAAATTGGGATCGCAGATAAAAGGTCACCAAGGTGGCACTATTAGTTCCCCTGGTAGAGCACACTCCCCACAAACAAGGCTGAGACTTTATTGCAGCAGCCCAGCGTTCGAGTCCACCCTCCGGTCCTTTGTTGCATCGTCCCCCTCTCTCTCTCTCCCGTTTCCAAAGCTATCCACTACCCTGTCTCTCCTAATGAAGGCACAAAAAAGAAAGTCACCAAGGATAAGACGTTCTATGTGAAGTACACTGGTGGACTTCATTTATTACTAATGTTAACTATTCATGTTGACAAATTTAAGGCAATTCTCCATCCTCAGCGGGGGCTTTGGTTCGTGTTAGCTCTTCTCTAGAGGTCATGAGAAGATAAAGAGAGTGCATAGAAGTGGAATACCATCCAGACACAAGCTCTTGTGGAGGAATACAAGCTCACGGATGGAGGAAACACTCACAGGCAAGAGAAGCAGGCTTGTGTCTCAGCAGGGGGAGCGTATAATTGTGAATGTGTTGCTGTATCCCAGCATTCCTCGTGTCTTGGCTCAAGGTGCCAGCCCTGGACGGCTTCATGTGACAACTTAAAGGCTGATGGAGCGTGGCCTGCTGCAGCCTCCGCCACCGAGCCCTTCACCATCCCTCATTTAGGGACACTGTCTCCCAATGAGTATCATTTGTCACCATGCTCTTGTTCCATGCAGACACTCGTGATGTTGTTCTGTGGCCCGAGCCCATTTCCACAGTTGGTAAACAGCTAAATCCCTCTCCCAATCAATGCAGCCTATTTAACTTGAGCTATTGACTCGCCTGCCCCTCAACAGACTTGAGAGGCTGAAAAAATACAAACAAATTAGACGGCTGAGAAAGAACAACAGAAATGGGGGTGCAGACCATGAAAAGTCACATTTTCAATATTGAGCTTTTGGCTGCAGGAGGGAAGAAAGTGAGGTGAAGGAATGAAAGGAAGGGAAAAAAGCGAGGGAAAACAAGGAGGAATCAATCGATAGGAACAGATAATCACCAGGCCTCTGTCCCAGTGTGTAAAGACTGTGACATTGTATAGGTAGGCACGGCAGGGAAGAGATCAATGGGCTGCTTTTTGTTGATCTGTGATCCTTAACTATCTATAAGTAATTAACCTTCAGAGGAGAATGCAGGGGAGAAGTAAATGGAGAAATAAGAGGGGGAATAGCAATGAGCACAAGTAAAACAGAAGCTACCTTGCATTGACCACGTAACAGCACAAGAAACTAAGTTAATAGTCTCCACTGCTGCCTCTGCAATCTGCTACATCTGATTCAGTTTCATTTCTGGCAGGTACTCCATTCGCTGTAAATGACTGCATCTCCCAGAGGTCTTAAGAGGATAAATATAGAGTAGGTGCTGTTAGAACAAGCAATCTTATCTCAATTTGGAGGCAAATGTTTAAACTCCAAAGTATTTCTGTTGTATTGTTCTGGTTTTAGGGGAGAATCTAATCTGGTTTTATCATCTCTGGCCTGCTGAGTGCATCCTCTCCCAAAGTATTTCCTGAGAAGATGGAGGAGAAGGATCTTATTAGGTGTCAGAGTGCCCTCTGTGGGCGCTCGCAGAAAAACAAGGGGAGAGGTGCACCCTCGCCTTTTAATAGAAAACTTACCTGGTGACAAAAAGATAAGATCTTTCAATTTCTCACCATATTGTGGCCCTTTCTATTTTTAACAACTGGAGACGTGACAAGGTCAGGGGCAACAACCTGTACTGTCAAATGAATACAGCAGAGTCGCAGTCACTGTACAAGGTTTAATGGCACACAGATGCCCATACAGTACATTATGATCATCGCAAATCCAAATTTTAAGTACATCTTGTCATGAATTAAACTTTAAAGAATGTTTTAAGTTAGTAAAAGGGAGACCATGTTATTGAAAATTATCACATTATTACAATTATACAACAGACTGGTGGGTTTCTAAGAAGCATACATCGTGTAAAGTAAGAAATGTCAGAGCTTATTACAATATGGCCACTGTAGAAAGCTTTTAGCAAGTAATGTGTTTAAAGCAAGGAAAGTCATTTGAAGCAATGACAACATTTTGAGTTAAATTATCATCATTAGATTGAGCTCTTGAGATTCCTTTTCATAAACTTAAAACATGCTGCTGGAACCTCAGCTCATTCCTCAACAATTACAAAAAATCTCTCTCAGAGGCTCTCCACTGCGGCTTCAATAACATTTTCAGAGGATATCTGAGTCGAGTGTTTCTTCTTGGTTTATCAGTGAGAAAAAAATGTCGAGTGTAACCTTGGCTGCCGAAGACAGTTCATCACCAAAATGGACACCTGGAGCCAGAAAAAGTAAAGATTCACTTAAGCAAAGCAATGTATCGCCACCAATCTCATTCTGCTTCATCTACTGTACAGCAGTGATGAAGTAATACATTACACAAATGTGCAAAACCACTGCATGATCTGTAGATGGGGTTATCATAAGCAAGCCTCATACAAAGAACAAAATACATTTTCAAAGGGGAAAAAAAGGCTGACTTGATAATACTTCTTCTGACATGTGCAATCAACTTACATAACTATAATTTAGGTCAGCTAAAATGGATTTCTTCTTCTTTCCTGGTCGAAATAAATTATACAGCACAAATGTCAAATGCAAACACCACATAAAAACAAAAAGAAGGCTCAAGCAGCAGTACTGACCATCCAATGTAGCACTGGCACAGGTTCTCATGTGATGTGGCTTGCTTGATGAGGAGCTCCACTTGTGTTGGCACATCCAGTGTCTCATCGTGAGAAAAGTCTCGACCTGCAGAGAACAAACTCTCGTCAAAACACCAGACCTTTAGCAGAAAATTCAATCTGGTGAGGCTTGAACTTTTCTGACAAGGATAAAGATCTGTCAAGAGCTTTCCCCTACAGGTAAATCAGTGCGTTAGCCAACAGTATAATAATGTGACTGAAGAAAATAAAGTCTGAGTCTATTTATTTATTTAATTTTTTAAAGAGCATTTCTGCTCTAAAGCATTGCACTTTTTTTGAGCGACGGTAATATATATATTTTTTTACCATCAACTTATTTTACAATAAAGTAAGAATTTCAGGTTTGTTTACATGATGTGTACAGTAATAACCTTTTGACCTGATGAACCACAATATCTGTACTGTATTTTCGCCACAAACTTGTGGGGAAAAAATAGTACAGCTGCTTTGCAAAAAAAGCTGTTATTTGTCTTGAGTTTTGACCCTTTTCTTAAAAAGGTCACATTCTGTTTTTTGGCAATTTCCCTCTCCTTTATTGAGTTATATACCTTTTGTGTGCATGTAATAGGTTTGCAAAGTGAAAAGTCCACTCCAAAGACAGTTCCCATCTCCCACAGAAAGATCTGCTCTGAACTCTCTGAACACAGCTCGTTTGTAGTCCGGCCTTTACTTCCCTTTTCTTGTTTTGTCACAAGAAAACGCGCGCTATAATGCTCGCCAAGCAGCACACAGTGACAAGACATCTGCCTGCTGCCTCTCCTCTCCCTTCCAAACACTAGCTACCCTCGTGGCAGATTAATAACTCATCACTCTGAAACTCTCGCTCCAGTCCATGTTGATAAGCTGGTAAGGAGAACTTATACAGCTGAACCGAAGCCGTGCTTACCAGCTTTTCAGGACCCGCCCTACTCTTCTGATTGGCTAGTAGTCCTTAACTAGGAACTGCGCAAGTGCAACTCCCAACAAAGATCACACTGAGGTCAGATGTATCACTCCAAGGCTAAAATGGAGCACTGAACACACATGGTGAAAAGAGGAGCTGCAGCAATGTGCAGCATGATAAATATGGTGTTTTTAGAAAATGAAACCATGTAAACCTGTTCTGGTACAACCTCTAAATAAAACTATGAACCTGAAAATGAGCATAATATGACCTCTTTTATATCTAGGTCTGTAGTGCTCATTAAGTGCTGCAGAACTTACCTGTAAGTTTGTCTCTCACTCTGTTGATAATCTGAATGGCTTTCTTGTTGAGTGCCTCAGGTTGTACCAAGCCGTCTCCAACTAAAAAAAACACAAACAGGCAGGCATCAGCTACAAGCAACCTAAGAAAAAGGGAATTCAAGCGCGCTACGTTCTCTTTGCAGCTGAAAGAAATCCAAGTGGACTCAAGTTCTGGGTTACAATAGCACAGCAGTACCCACTGATCATTTATGAAAGCACGAGAGCTTGGTATTGTTGTGGTAAAACAAGCAGAGAAAAACGAAAGGGTTCTACAACAACATATAATCCATGGAAAGTCAAAAGAAGAAAGAATGAGCTGGTAACTCACTAAAGGAGTGAATGGATTCAGGCACTGTGGTCCCTGGTTTCTTGTGTGTAGTCTCTCCAAGGTCTATTCCCTCAAGCGCCTCTGCAGAGGAAACCACACAGTCACAGATTTAAACACGTTCTTACATTATTAAAGCAGTTTTGGCCAGCTTGTACTGTAGACTCACCCACTGACTGTCCTGCAGTGTACGAGTCGGTCCTGGTGCGGGAACGCTTGGTGCCTTTGGTGTTTGCTGTAGGTGGAACAGGTAAGTTGTGTGAGTGCAAGTATTTTCTTTTTTCTTTTTCACTCCCAACCACCACAAACAGGAGTTTCTACATTTGCATTGACCCTCAGTTTTATTTTTCGGGGCTGAACTTCCAGTTCCAATTATCATCCAGTTCGTTTTTATTTTATATGCTGCCATGGTCATCTGTCTCTGTTCCTTTACTGAAACTGTAAAAAACCACACTGAATGCACTTAATGTGAACAGTTGACAATCTCTTACTGTCCATGAGCCTCCAGTTGAGCAGTGGGTCATAGACGAAGGCTTCCAGCACAGCCATGACGCTGTCCCGGTGCTCCCTCAGCACCTCCATCACTGTGTGGCAGGTGATCCGGTAGTTCCCGTCCAAGCCTGTCACCTGGCACACAAACAGACACAAACTTTGCAGATGGAAACAAACCTTTCACAACATCCAAAGATTAAATTTAGTTAAGCCTTGTGCTTGTACCTTAAAGAGATCAATGTAGCTAGATGTAGGTAGTTAGAATAGGATTCAGTTTAGTGTTTTGAGGTTTGGTGGTGGTGCAACCCTTGTGCTTATATTTAGCTCATTGAGTTGTGCTTTATAAATCTAAATGTAAATGACACGCAGCCTGGGGGAGCCGGGAATTGAACTGCCGACTTTCCGATTAACGGCCAACCCGCTCTACCTCCTGAGCCACAGCCGCCCCTTAAATAAAGCTTTTAAAGATATTTAACTCCAGTTATTTGGGACGATACAACTTAAGCATCTTACAATTTTATTTAATTTGTAATTACCTTACTTCTTGGCTCATTAAATAAAGTTAGATGTGTATTCTGATTAAACACTGCATACTTGGAACATATTACTTATTATTTTGATTAAAAATAGAGAGAAGACATAAAAGAAGCTCAAACAGGATTCAGGTTAAGTCCAGTATAGGGGTATAGGGGTGTTTGCGACTTTAATGTGGGGAACTTAAATATTTGGAAAACTCTGGACAGACCGCACTGGTTGCCTACCTCCATGGCGTTGGTTAGCATCCTCGTCAGTCTGAATGGGATCTTTTCAGGGAACTTCTCTCGGGTCATGGCGACCTGAAGGTTGTCATGAGGGTCAGTCTCATATTTAAAAAATAAAATCATCTCTGGATGTCTGGATGATGTATTGCAAGAAAATTTCCTCTCACCTCAAAACAGTCTCCAAAGTCAATGTGGAGGATCTTGCCACTTAACCGGTCCAACATCAAATTGGATGGATGCCTAGAGAACAGAAACAACATCTCCATATTAATGTTGTGTTATTCTCACTATTTTAAACAGTCTGATCGCAATAATGCAACTTCAGCCTATTGGCTGAGAAAATCACCTGTCACCCAGTCCCAGGATGTAGCCCACCATGGACATCACAGCCAGGGAGCGGGTGTAATTGGTCCTCCTATCGAACCAAACCTGGAGGAGAAATAAAATCTGCATTATGGGAGCTCTTCTGGTTTGACAGTGTGGTAAATGGACCACAAGTCTCTCTGAACATGCAGAACATCAGGTACACAAGGTACCTAAAAATGAACGCAATTTGAAGGTTTGTTTGTTAAGTCCTGCAAAGTCAGTTGTTTAAAAGTAGGACACACAACCCAGAAAACTGATTCTTCCAGGAAAACAGTTTTATTTCACTACTACCGCATCACATCAACCTTTTCTCTTTCCTCACTATGTTTCTATCATTAAATGAAAACCTTTCTAAAATCAGTGCTAGTCCAGCCTCTTGGAAAATCTAAATTTATAGATGTGTTTGTTATCTTTACTATAACTGACCAGTCTTAACACACTCCCAGAACCACTGAAATGTGAGGATACACTCAGTCATTCTTCCCCGTGCTGACAGAGCAAAAAGCACAGCATCTCACCTCAGAGCTGGGGCTCTTGAGCCACAAGAGCTTGGCCAGGTCGTCTCCGGCTGTGTTGTTGACGGCGTGCTCAAACACCTCCACCTTCTCCATCAGTGTCAGGTGGTCGTAGTCCGGAGCCATCTGAAATACACGAAGCACAAACACACTTAAAATGTGAACAATAACGCCATACTGTGAGTTTAGACAAGTTAAATGCAAAGCGCTTCACTTTTTCAGTGCCCTTTTGGAAAGCCACCACACTGGAAAAGAGCAACACTTAAAGTAAAAGTGAATGGAAGAGCTCCAGGAATGTATTAAAAGGATAATGATGATTTTTAATCATCATTTAGGGTCTCCAACACCACGACGAGCAGATCACAGCAGATCTTACATCATTATCAAATTTCATTATTTTTATTTTTATTGAAAAACACATTCAAATGATTATGGTGTGATTTTTGAGGAGATTGGTGCCAAACAAAGATCTTTAATCTGTAAAATATGATGTGTCGGCCAGGACATCTCTGCAGCACAACAATATTCAATTTAAAGAGGAATTTTTACACATGTTTCAGAAATATAATATTTTAACAAATTTTGCAGTAGAACTTTGGGATTTTGATAACATTTCGATTCATTGTTCAGCCCTAGTTCATACACACCTGCATTTATTTTGGCACCAATTACTTTGTATCACAGCTAATGTATTTTGTGCTTTTTAAAGGCTTTTTAAAGGCTGATATGTTATTTAATAAATATCAGATCATGAATGTTGATGGACTCTTTCTACTGAATGTTTACTCAAGTGGTGGGTATTCTGGCCCCAAAACAATCGACATCTTAATGTAATTACAACAAAACAATTGTGTTAATACTGAAATATAAGCCAGTTTCAGGTCATGGAAAACTAGCAGGAAAGCAGGTCCCACTTCAGAAAGGCTGTTTTGAATGGAAATGCTTAAGGAACTATCCCACTGTCAGAGACGGTGTTTGCACTGCAGGTTCAAGGTCCCTGCAAACTTGAGGTAGAGCTGAAAATAAGCAAAATAATGCAATACTACATAATACTACAATCTATCATTGTCTCACTCTCCCAACTTCCTCATCTTTTATCTGATAAACTGATTAATTAAACTGATTAAGAGCCTGACTGATTGACTGGTCAGCTTAATAGCTTACCATTTAGAAGGCTTAAACTGAATGTAACACATCATTAATAACTCAAAGACCATTAGTGAGTAGAAATAAAATCAGTATAATATAAAACAAGCCAGCAGAAGAAAATATGTGAAGAGTGAAATTTCCATTCATTTGTTGTCATATCTCAGTGAAATTAGACCCTGTATGAGACTCTACACATGTTATTCATTTTTTTACTATTACTGATGAAACTGGCTATTTAGCAGGCATCATTAAAAATATGCATTTTTAAAGCAATTCGTTGACAACTGTCAGAGGGTTGGGAGTGACTTACCTGCTTATCTAATTACAGTCTCACAAGGCCAGTTGCTTTTTATCCTGTTGACCAATGACTTATGTTGGCCATGATGTCATCACCCTATTGTGGGCCAGTGAGACTTGAACTTAAGCCCTGTCCTTCTCCCGTAGCCTTGTTGTTTTAATGGCTGGCTGTGATGCCATTTTCAATGTACAGTTTTCAATCAAGCCACTCTCTGTAAGCTTTTTGCACAGCACATGTCAGGGTCCTAACCTGCTCTGTCTCAGCCCTGATCTGTCATCAGAGTTCCTTTCACTTCCTGTAGTGACATTTTAGCGAGGTAGGGACATTATGAAGGTGTGTGTGTGTACTCTCCTTTGACTAATTAGGCATTCTGAGGCAGAGATATGTAGAGCTGTAATTGTGTTTTCATTAAAGAGTTACTGGGATTCATCAGTATAATCACTGAAAACAGATGCTTCCTCAGCATTGATGAATCTATTTATTATTTAGTATGGATGTTTTATGTTTTTCATTTTATGAATGAGCCTCATTGACACATAAATATGTATTTAATAACATATGATAGCATAATCAAAATCCATCCTGGAAGTGTAATTGTTTTTAACATTGTACTGCTAGATGAAGTAACTGACTGAAACAGATACATCTATTCTCTAATAAACTTATGTAGGCAGGACATGCGTATTCAGTCTGTTTTCAGTTATTAAAATGCAGGAAGTAGAAACATAATGGATGTCCTCACCCTGAGCATGATGCGATGTTCAATGTTGAGCAAAATTTTTTTCTTCTCCCTGTAGTCTCTGATGAGGGCGTGCAGGGTGTCACAGTGGGGCACCCAGCCAATCAGACCTGAGTTGGTGGACAGGGGGATCACTGCGTAGCGCTGAATGCTGATGAATGCAACACACAGCCAAGACAACAAAATAAACACAATTCATTGTCAAGGTTTCCGTAATTTTGTTTTTTTCACAACTTTATTGGTTCACCACTGTGACAGTATGCATGTGTGCGCGCTCAAGGCACGCGTAAAATGCACTGTAACTCAGAGTCTGTGTGTGTGTACGTGGCTGTGTGTCTACCTGAGGTTCTTGCGCAAGGACGCAGGGTCGTTAGCCAGCAGTGTGTTGACCAGACCGAACAGCTGCATGACTCTCTCGTCCTGCCTCAGGTCCTCATGGCCCTTCAACAGGAACATGAACTCGTGGCCATTACTGCCTGCACAGGGCACAACAAAACAAAGCATTGATACACTGTTCAGAAAGGGTTAAGGCATGATATAAAAATCATTATGTGGCTGGATTTGGCAGTACTGGCTCTGTTCTCCAGGGAGCTCCCCTGCTGCTCTGCAGCTGCCTGCATCTCCATTGTTTGCGCCTGAAGCAATGGCTAGTGAGTTTGAACAGGCAATAAATGATTTCATGTGAATCACTGCTACAGCAGGCTTAAAATAATCCATCAGTTTGGAATTGCGCTCCAAAACTCCGCAATGGAAAGGAACCCAAGTTGTGATTTGTGCAGCAGAACAAACACATGGCTTTGCACAAACCATGCTGAAAATACCTTGTGAAGTTCATATGAACTACTGATTCTAGCCAAGGCATTTTTTTGGATCAACTCACATGGAGAGGAAAATATGCACTGGATGAACTGGATGAACTGTGACGTCAACTCAATCCTCTAAAGCACAATCGAGTTCTCCGCATGACAGAAAAAAACATATTTGAGTTATCTGATGCACAGATGATGTCACTTATCTAAATGTTCCACTATCTCATACAGTCCTCAGTATTCTAAACAAACCACATTACAATCGTTTTAACAGTGTAATTGTCATTGTACATTTAACAGAGTTGACTGATGCTGTCAGTGCAATGAGTAAAACAGAGTCCCTGTTCGATCCCACTTCTGCTCCTAATGACGATCACAGTGAGCAATGTATTGTGTGTCACTAGGGGCACAGAGCACTAACAGTAAATCTAAGCAGCCTGTAGTGGATGACAGGGCTTAATCTGAAGTCTTGCTCCAGAGGTCAGCTGATTTACTGACCATCATATTTTACATGAGTACGTTGTCTAAAAACTGATGGGCTACATCAGAACAAGGTAGCACAGTGTGCAGTGGAAAAGAGTGAAGTAGAGTGAACCATTTGTGAATGATAATGTGAGGATTTGGCTTCAAGGTGATTTTATATTGCTGTGCCATTTCAGAAGCACTTCAGTTTTAGATTCAAATCACAAAGCAAACAGGGAATAAGGTGTCAGAATTATTCATTTCGATATGCAAATGAATGCCAAATGATGGAGTTGGGAGGATTTCTGACAGATCGATCTGCGCCTGCATGCATCTATTCTCCTGAGATAAAAAATGACTCAAAACTCATGACATGAGCTCCCTGGCCCTTGAGTTTTGAAAAAAGTTTGTTTTTCTGTGTTGATCAGGATTTTAATTTTGGCATTAAGTTCATCACCGGTTTGATCTTGCTTCTGTTTTTTTCTGATTCTTATTCTAGTGTATTACCCACATACAGATCTTTACCATGACTGATGAATTCAAGATAAATTGTGGAGCCATTTGTTGTTTGCATAAAGATTCTATTACTATTGAATTTTCTCTAATGCGATGGCCTCTGCGAGCTGAAAGCACATGACTCTGTCTGCAAATATCCTATTTTCCTGATATAAGGGGTTCAGAGCCACATCGCCTGTTCAATTTTCTCCTAATCTTACCCATGATAGTGAGTTTGCGTGGGCGCTGCTTGGAGGTGATGACCTGCAGGGAGGGAGCAATGGACTGGATGCGGATGATAGGCTGGTTGGGGTCATAAGTGCCTGGTACAGCAAGCTCCAGGTCCCTGCACATCAGCAGCTTTGGAGAAACATATTGTAGCTCCAGGGAGGTCAGCTGCGTGGGAAGTTGAGGAGATGGGGATATAGTACAGGAAGAGGCAATTAGCTTTTAGTCCGTTAAAAAAACTGAAATGGCAAAACAGTCTCCTGCCGACAGCGCCTAAACCAATATGCAGTGTTACAGACATTGGCCCAAATGCAAATCAAGGCTGTATCAGGAAAATGTTTTATATAAACAACCTTTAATAAACCCCTGGGACATTTCACTTTCTATGTGTCCATTAATAAATGCATTCTCTGCTCACCTGCATTCAACCATCAGTGATTTAAACTGGTTCTTTAAAGTGCATCAAATCTGGCTCTGGCAGACTAGTTAAATTTTAAATGCCAATGTACAGTAACTTCATCACAGTCGCAACCTGCTGTGGGTCTGCTGTTTGGATGAATCCTGTGGGTTAATTTCTCAGCATGTTATTATGTTGCTGTGTATTTCATGTAGCTTACTGTAATGTTGTAGCACAGAGCATCCCTGAGAGCAGGGCCACACCACAATGTCAAATAGCATTTCTGTCTCCATTTGCTATGTGAAGTGAGAGCTTCTGACAGAACTATTTTTTATGTCATTCTTCAACAACGAAGTGATCGCTGTGAGGAGTGACATCCATCCTTTACAGTATCGTAACTCCAACAAGCAACAAGTCCAGGGATAAGTGAAGTTTAAGCCATCCACCCCTGACTTACCAAACTTACTTTGAGAAGGTCACCAAAGCAACTGGCTACCAACCTGTACGTAGCTGCATCACTTACCTTAGACAGTAGAACAGGGACTATTAAGTTGATTCCAACTTCCTAAATGTTATTATTTTTAGGTTTCTTTACTCCTCAGTCACAGCATACTGAATATCTATGACAACTGAGGATACCATCTTTGGCGCTGATCAACTTTTTCACCAGTTTATAGACCAAACAACTGATCTATATATGTATATATACAGTATACACATATTGTAGTTGATGTTCACTGGTACAGTTTGATGTCTATCTGTTCCTTTGGTGAATAAACTGAGGCATGCTTACATATACACTGTACATCTACACCCATGTACATACAGTATTCCTAACTGAAACAGACTGCAATTATTAGAATGCAGTTTATAAGAACAACTCCCTAATTTTGCTCACCTGTGGCAGCTGTTTGGAGATGCGTCTGAATACATGGTAGTAGAGGTCCCAGGCCTGGGTCAGGTCTTTTACATTTCCAGAGCGCATGTACTTTCTACACCAGTCCTGAGCCTCCATCAAGTCCCTGCCGTAAGCCTGTAGCAAGAAGTAAAACAAACACTCTCTGTCCCTGTACAGTGACTCATTCAATTAAATGAAAATGGTTTGCCAAAGCAGACTATAAAAATGAATGTCAAGGCAATTCAACATTAATGTTCCAACTTGATTAAGTATTTTGTTTTTAATAGTGTGCTCTGCAAAGGCAGCCTGAATCATCTGATACTGCTTGCGCAGAGACCTTGGGTCACTTGTATGACTTGCAACTGTAAAGTAAATAATGCAGTGTACAACACAGTTCATTTGTGGTGATAAACTAGTAATGTAGTTAATTTTACATTAACTACAAAAACATTGACCCTTTCTTCAACTTTTTAATGTTGCATTACTTAGATTGAATTGTTGCTTGAATTAGTGTAGTGTTAGTGAAGTGTTTTTTACACTAATTAACAGAAAAGGCTACT
>JAPMOB010165425.1:0-13228 GCA_029875015.1 Lepomis gibbosus
ACACCACACATACACACACACACACACACACACACACACACAAACCTCCTCTCCATTGTGCCTGGCTGCTTGCCGGCATGCTGATGAATGAATGAACCCTTGTGATTATTCCTTATCTCTATAACCTAAACATACAGAGCATTCTTAGAGGACGCCCTGCAGGCTGACACCTTTCTAAGAGGAAGCCCCCCATATCACTCCCACCAGAGTCCAGTTTCTAAAAGCCTGGATATATCGAGTGTCAGAGGGCATCTTGCCAATCTGGACTAATAATCTCAATCTGAAAGCACAATCATTTAATCCTTCTGCCTGGCCTTTTGAATGCGTGGTCAGCCTCGGCTTTGCACACATTTGGGAGTTGACTGAATATTTAATGCTCATTAGTGAGGCCATGATACACAGGCAGCACACAGAGGTAATATATATGGTAACATGCATTAAATTACTGTTATGTGATGGTATCCTATTCAATAAAAGTTCTATTTTTCTTTTACACTCTTAAGACAAATTGTCAGCTGCTGAAGACAGATTGTCTTGCCTCAAAATCTGTTTTAATTTTCAAGCTTACATTGTGTGTCTAATTTGTCATTGAACACATCGTGCCTATTCGCTGACACTTTGTATTCTCACTGAAAACAAAGCAAGCGACATTAGCAATAAAAATAAATTGCAAACTAAACGATGAAATGTAACACAATCAGACACCACATTTATTCATGCCTCAGCTCGCTGTAGCTGTGGTCTGATGAGAGCATCCAATCAAATCTGTTCAGGAAGTACCACAGTCAGCTGCCTTTGTTCCTCACCATGCGCAGCTCCTCAGCAGTAAAACACATAATGATGAGCAGGGCAGTGATAAAAGAAAATTGATGTCTCTCTCTTAATGTGCTACTTGGCTGCTGGTGCAGTGTGGGGCGGATATACAGTGCAGAGAATGGTTTTGTTCCAAAATGGGATATCCATAATTTAAAAAAAAACAAGTGACATGTATCCTGATACAGTCAATAGCAGCTTGGCTATCTGGAGATTTTTCCTTAGAAAAATGTTACATCTCTAAGCTTTTGTGCAGTGATTTTGTTTTTGTAGTGTTAATGATCCTATAAATCCTATGAATATTTTAAGCCAAGGTGATGCCTTTATTTGTCGTATAAGGATGCTGCTGACAGACCAGCACACTGTCTGGTGGCTATTGTGTCTGATAATATTATATTGTTTTGTAGAAGGGACAACCATATTGTGATATTTGTCTTGTCTGAGACTCCAGAAAAAAGAAAGACACTGTGCATCATGTTAGCTGTTCTGTTACTAAACCGTGCTTCCCTACATACCCACATTGTGCTGTGGTTTTGGCGCAGTGTGAGTCTGCAGACATTACAGGACTAGACCTCAGCTGCACTGTCAGCAGCTTGTCTCGGCAGTGGAGAATTGATGTATCGTAAAACAAATGATTTTTCTGCCTTTAGTGCGGTTAGGATTTTTTTTTCTGGAACCAGATTAAATTCAAGTTGGCATTTTGAGCAGATCCCCACCATAGGGATCTCTCCCCTATCAGCCCGACTGAGGTGCTTTCTCAGTTTTCCCACTCTATCATCGCAGATAAGTGATTATCTTTGGCGTCTGAGGCAATTCCCACTGCTGGCTTATGGCAGGAAAACAGTAGAGTGTGCTTCCTCTGCTGAGGGGATTAGCCATTTTAAATTTTGTTCAGGGTCGTTCTCAGGATTTTTTGACAGATTTGATGGCTATGTGTAAGGTACAAAGACTGTAAAACTTGATATAAATGTTTTGATATTAAACAAACCTGTTTCAGGATTTGCGACATCAGGAAAAAGACTAACTATTGTACGTAAACTTTCATAGCTCATAAATGGCTTGTCTTCATGGGTTTAAAATATTGGGCCAAATTGGACATGTACCTTAGGACAGACCTGGAATCAGAAACCATATCTGAACTTCACTAGCAGATATGGTACTATTATCTGAAGGAGACCTTGTCATAGTCACACCAATTCCAAAATGCTAACTGAACAAATTCCAATAGAGAGAGAACACCAGCAGCATCATGATGTTGACAAGCACAATATAGTGAAGAATGAATGCAGCCCGGAGGATACCGAAAAGTTCAAGGAAGCCGATGTGCTCTGTTCTGTAATGAAGGTGGGGCAGTTACCTAGACAAACATTTGCAAAACCAACCAGTTAGTCCGCATTCTTAAACAATTTTCCCAAAA
Organism: Lepomis gibbosus; assembly: GCA_029875015.1. Lineage (NCBI taxonomy): Eukaryota > Metazoa > Chordata > Actinopteri > Centrarchiformes > Centrarchidae > Lepomis > Lepomis gibbosus. The sequence continues at coordinate 2,231 of JAPMOB010165425.1, forward strand.
AATACTATTTGAAAACACTTCCAAGATGGCTGCTGATTTCCTCATATTTTCTCCCCTGCAGTCATTATGACATACTACATGATCAGAACTGATACTGAATACATATTCACACTGACCTGAGATAATAAGACGAGACCCTACCCCACCTGATTAGGCTGAGTATAAGTTGGACACAGTCTGACTTGGGTCTGGCCTTGGTTCCCCAGTAGACCCAGTTGAGTAGACCCTTGAAGGCTTCTATCTTGCAAAATAAACTCAGTATATATAATATACTACAGTATTTTTTGCCTGTTGAACAACAGCCTTGAGAGTCTTGCTCTTCTCTTACACCGAGTTACACCATCCCTGATTAAACAAAGATAAAAGCAGGGGTGTGTGTGTGTGTGTGTGTGTGTGTGTGTGTGTGTGTGTGTGTGTGTGTGTGTGTGTGTGTGTGTTCTGCTGCTCCATTGTCTCTAGTTATACACATTCCTTCTCTTTTGAATACATCTTTGTACCACACACACATACATATTCATATGTACTGTACAAGGAAACTGTAACAGGAAGATGATACAGAAGGAAGAAAGAAACAAAAGAACACTATTTCAGATTACACTTGTAATAACTGTATGCTATGTTTACTGTACCACATATTCTTCATGGTGCAGTCCACTTGGCATCCAATTTGAGATAAGGAAGACAGAGTGCAAGAATGCAGGCAAAGAAAAAAAATCTTCAGCGTTTTTTTCTTATTTCACAGATTGGATTTTTCTCTGCAGTGATGGCTCGATTATCCTGTAGTCAAACATTCCACAGCATAAAGTCTCACATATATAGTTCATACAGTTTTACTGGCATAAAATGTGCATCATGGCCCTTCTTTGCCATTTAGAACTGTCTGTAATCAGATAGTGTACGTATGTTTTTAGGCAGTTACAGGCAGCAATAGAGGATGGGGTTAAAGTAGGATGAGGACATTAGGAGATTAAAGAAGAAAAGAGTGGGAGGGAAAACCAACAAAGAGGAGAAGAGGAACCCACTGCATTGGATCCAGAGTGAACCGATTGATTTCAGTGTATTAAAAGCTAAGATGGGGGTCATCCCAGCATCAATGGTTCTAACAGAGATGTTAAACACTTCCTTTCATTAATTATCTTTCCCTCTAATTGGATTTAAATCTTTGCTCCTTATCAGCAAAACAGCACTTAAAATCTATTAAGTCATTTCACTTGCTTTGACCTTCCATCTCCTCTCCTTCGCTGGCTGTCTCCCTCTGTCTCTCTGGTGTCCACTCTGCTTGACTCAATGGCTCTCTCTCTCTCTCACACTTGTTTGGTTCCCTCTCTCCTTTTCTGCATAGTCCTAAAAATACTCTCATCCTACTGTGCTGCGTTGACAATTTAAGCTTGCAGCCAGTACTTCATGACTCATTTATATTGCACACAGACACACATGCAAATGCAGGACATGCTGGCATTAGTTATGCAATAAACACCCTGTGTCAGCAGCGGTTTGGGGATGAATGTAATTGTGCTATTTTTTTTCTTCCCACTGTGCTATTTGTATTAAGTGATGCAGCAAAATATATTTAGATTATGTTCCCTCAATAAATCTCTGGTATGGTCTGTTTTGTGTTTTGTTTTTTTTGTTTTTTAATCGTTGGATTGATCTGTGATAGGTGGAAAACAACCCTCATCATTTCCCAGAGCCTAAGGGGATTTTGATTTGTGCTTGTTTTGTTCAGTCCACAGTCCAAAACCCCAAAGGGCTTCATATACAACTATATAAAACAGTGGAAATCAGCAAACATCATCACATTTGAGAAGCTAGAACCAGAAATTAAAAATTGCTTATTCACTGTCTTGCCAACAATTAGTCGAGAAGATAAATACCGCATGTCTGTCCTTTTAATTGAAGCTACACCCTGAAGTTGGTTAGCGTAGTTTTAGGATTTTGTTCAGCACACTCCATAAAACTATAATTTATCTTTACAGTTTGGTGCAGTTTTTATAATAATTAAACAAATGATGTGTTAATTAATGACCTTGATTGGTGCAGGTAGTAGAATTTGGTTACCTTTAGACAGTAAGACTAGCGATTTCCGTTCTTCATGCTAAGCTAAGCTAATCATCTCCTGACTGTAGCTTCAATAGTTACCTTTCCAGCAAGATGAATCAAGCATATCTCAGGGTGGTCAAAAAGTTGAAGCATTTGTAGCTATAACAGTTTTGATGCTATGTTTTTCCATCAAAAACAGGGTTCTCACCAAAATAACATCATATTAGAGAAACAGATGTGAAATAATGTGATGGGTGGGTGTTTATAGATTGTGAATACACCACAGGACATGATGGATGAATAAAAGTATTTTTGGTGGGGGTACATTATCTGTGGCTGAGGGCTGCCACTGTTAAATGAGTGCAGATGAAGCATTGCTCTGTATTGCTTCAGCTTCAACTGTAGGCCAGCGTGAGTGTTGTTTAGGAGGGAGAAAACCCGTTGACATTCTCAACCAAAGCTTGGCACTGCTGCTTGCTACTTTTGTGTGTGAGGCTGTGTTTGTGTGTGTATCTTTGTGTGTGTGTGTGTGTGTGTGTGTGTGTGTTTGTGCAAGCTGTTGCCATAGTAACACAATGAGGGTGCACATGTGGGTTCGGTCAATTGGAGGGGGGTTGGTGGGGTTGACAGTTTGACAGAAAAAAAAAGATAATCTGGGAATGGTAATACCATGGACTGCACATATCCCAGATTCACAGATCTGTGTCCATTACTGACCCTTTAATGGCCTTTGAGACCTTGTTGACTTCCTCTCATGCTGTGTTTTTGTGTGTGTGTGAGTAGCAGAAATTATGAATAGTGTGTGTTGTGTCTTCTGTTAAATAGCTACTAAACCAGATGTCATGTATCCATATAAAATGATACAAAAAATCTTAAGAAAGAGGTCTCCATCAAATTTTCATATTCTGTGTGTGTGTGTGTGACATTTGTGGCAAGCCAAGGAGACAAATGGTGCTTTAGAGCCTGTGGCAGTTATCTTATATGTGAGCCCCCAGTTTGTGTGTGTGTAATAGAGAGAGTATTAGCAGATGCTCTCTCTGGTCTTGTAGACATGCTCCAATGCTGCTGCCATCTGGTTGGCTGAGTTGAGCTGAAGGCGGGATGGTGGTCACTGTGAAATCATTGGCTGATGGGAAGGCTTTAAGTCCACTTAAGGACTGTGTGAAGGGGGGTTATAAAAGAGGGGGCGTTATGGCTTTGTCCACTCGAAAGGGCAGATGGAGAGGGCAGGGGCGCAGTCATGCATTGAAGGGAGGAGTATGGGGGGATGATAAACTAAAGCTGCAACAGCATGAATCAGAGTATTTTTAAAACTGTTAATAAGTTATAAAGTGCACTGCAATTGAGAACATACAGACAGCCAGTTCAAGTTCAGCCTTTTTTTTCATTTTCAAGTTCAGCTTTTTTCTCTCAAGTCTGACAAGACATGTAATGGGGTGACATATGATAATACAGCTTTTAATGAGCCACTCCAGTGATTTTAAAAAAGTTCAGAATCTGTGACATCTTCAGAGTTATTTTCAAACTTTGGAAAGTCCCTCCAGTGTTACGGAAGACATTATTTAGGGGTTTTTACAGGCTAAATATCACTACTTAATGAGTACTGAACTTGATGTGTGAAGGTACTGTAATGCCACTTTAACAAACCCCTAGCATAGCCAAATGTATTTGGATTGTCAAAACGGTCATTTTTCCTGCCCAGGCTAACTTTGCTTTTATTAATGCTGCATATACCTATTAAAGTAAAACCTTTTGTTTAAACTCATCAAATGTTTGTTTGTCTTTCAAAATGACACTAGGTGATTCCACCACCAGCATGCCTGCACACACATACGCAAACGAGAGCTACTGTTATTGAAATGAGACTCGGACAAAGAGGGAGTGAGAGTTGAGTGTAGCAGTGGTGAGTGGTGCTCTTTAGGGGAGGTTATCTTTGGTCACACCGGCCTGCCTGTCTGCCTCCATTACATCAAACCGCACAGCCACTGCCTGTGGATCTGAGCCACAGAGGGCTGGGACACACTGTCATCCTTTATACCTCCGTCTCTCATCCCTCTGTTTCTTTTTTCACATCTTTCAAAAAGATTGTGACAGTTTATAGACATTCCTTTATCTTGTTCTCCCTTTTTGCCTCTTTTTCTTCTTTCTTTCCCTCCCTGCCCTTCATGCCAGTCACTGTTTATCTGGGACTTATTAGTAATGCTGTGCTCTCCCCTTCCCTCCCCTCCTTTGTACTACTTTAATTTTCTCTTCTGCTTTTAAACCTTTTCTGCAATTTTTCTCTCACCTCTGATTAATCCTTCTGTCCCTCTCGTCAGTTCCGCATTTCCTTTCTTGCCCTGCACTTTTGTTGTAGCTTTTAAAACCAACAGCCCTTCTTTGCTTATCTTTTGGTAAAGATGTCTTTAGGCAGTGTTTTTTTTTAAACTTGTGACATCTCAGAGCAGAGTGCAAGGAAAGTCAAAGGAGATGGTTCCATGAGATTTCAGCTGTAATGATGGAGGCACACAGTATATGCCTTTGCTTAGCAACTGTCTGTCAAGAAGGTAGATGGCATTTTCCCTTTATTTGTTTTAAAGGTCAGCTTTGGTTGTGTTTCAATATTATTTGACAGGAGAAAGTCCAGTGTCATAATACATAGGTCCCTGTATATTTGTCATTACGGCTAACGTAAAAGCTTTGACCAGCTGTCCTGAACATGACTTTTAAACATCAATTTGTATAAAACATTAAAATTGTTGGCTTTTAAGAGGTCATGGTGTTGGCCTTTTCTTCTGTTTTATTTGGTGCACTGTGATAATCCACTTTGGTACACAAAAACTGTTTCTACAGAATTGTATATATTGTTATGCCTAAGTAAATTATGGAATACAGAGAATACAACAGACTCAAGGTTTGGATTGCTCATTGTATAAGGCATTGATGATGTCTTTGTCAGTGCATGAACGTTTAAGTGCAAATTATCCTTATAACAGTATCACATTCTATGAAAGCTGTCTCGAAACCAGCTGAATGACCCTTCAAGGCTGCTCTTCTAAATAGGAATATCAAGTTTATGCATTCCAGTTCTCTCTTTTCTTACTGACTGAGATTTTTTAGAGTAACATCTTGATGAGTCAACGGGGCGAGCTCTCTGCGTTCTTTGTCATTTCCTTGTTCTTGTTGCTCAGAGTATATTTTTACAGCTACATACTCATTATTTTCTTTCTCTCTCTCTCTCTCTCTTTCTCTTTTTATCTCTCTTCTCCCTTCTCTCGTCTCTCTCAGGCCCTGGCATCTCACCGAACCTACCTCTTGACAGCACGCATTCCCACCAAGGTAAGAGCATCAACTCGAATAGTTGCAACTTAAGTAAAAAACAAAACAATAATAAGTTAGATTAGCAATTATTGTAATATATAAAATTACTATATAAAAATATATATATAAAAAAAGGATTTATATAAAAAGTATTTTCTTATAAGTCAGATGTCGAATGTAAATTCATCCCAAATGACAATATCAGAAAATTCTTTATGGGAATTCTTCCAGTAACCCCAATGCAATATTCGATTGACATCTCAGTTTTAGCTGAATGACATCTCATCTCCTCATCTTGTCAGTGTAGTTTGAAAACTTACGATGACGATTGTTATGTTAGAGGCTTCGATGTGTGGTCTTGGTACATTCTTTAGATTCCCTACATTGTTCAGCTGTTACAAGGTTTCCCTGATTTCCCCGACTCACAGCACTGTTAATTTGTGTGAATGTGTGTTTGAGTCTGTTTAAGGCTGAATTAGTAGCTCTGTGGTGCACTTATACATTGCAATTATACAGCTGATTGAGATGCCTGTTTTTTTTGTTCTTGTTTTTTAATGGAACAATGGTGCTGTAATGCAGTGCACATGTCAACTGTTGGCGCCACTAACAGCAGCGAAACATCTGTCATCATCTATACCAGCATCATTGTCACTGCGACCACATAAAAACCAGTAGTGCAGTAATAAAGTGCAGATGTTCACTAAAACATCCAGCGGCAGCAGCTCAACATCTATTACTGTCTCTATAGCCACTATTAAACTTAACATCAAGCTTCTGTATTGTGACCCATTGGCTGGGTCTGCTTTTAAAAACAGACCTACAACAAATGGAAATCAGTTTATAAGCTTTAATGATGAGTTCAGATACTGCATTGAAATAATCATTTTGCACTATGCAAATCTCAGCACCCTAGTTATTAAAGCTTGCACAACGAAACCTACCTTCCTACAGTTTTAAAGTCAATTTTTGTAATTTTATACAGCAATTGACAAAACGGTCTCACCTCAAAGTTAACTTTATAGTTGCCTTAAAGCTTTGGATTAGGTGTTGACAGATATAGGTTTTTTACTGGCCGATGCTGAAATTTAGAGAGCAGGGTGGCTATTTGCTGATATATAATGCGATATCAAAACAAAGAAAAGTAATGTATAATTAAATTATTCCAAAGAAGAGTAAAATCTAATATACATGGTTATCTTAGCCAGCAATGTGTTGTTTTAGAAGGATTTTTTTATTTACAAAATAGAAATATACATTGGGTTTTGCTGTAGATCTCAGAACAAGGCTCGTATTAAGGGTTAGTAGGTAAGTGATATAATTCAACTGCATTATTCTCTACAGTATGACAATATATTTGTAACGCTAGTCAGTAATGGTTTTAGATTCGATTGCTGTCACTTAAGATGATATATCAGCCTTGTGAGTGCTGGTATCCGATTAACCGGTCTATTATACTTTTGATCATATTGCCTGATCTGCATCAGCAGATGGATTTTTGCAGATGTTTAAATATCCATTTTTTTTCTGAGCATTTCTAAAGACTTGAGTTTCAAAGATCATTCTTGACCTTGAAACCAGCATTCGGAAAAACAATCTTACCTCAAGGTCCATTAAGTAGTAGTGCTGGAGCTTGGTTTAGGGTTAGTACTTATTAACTTTCATTTCACTTTGAAGTGAACATGACATAGCTGCACTTTATAACAAAACTTTGACTTGAATTCTGCATTTTTATAATATGTATATTTTACTTATGCTTTTTAGCATGAATTTTGGAGTGGGAACCAGTGTTTTTATCTACAGTTTCTGGACTGATGTTCCTCCTGGTAGGAAAGAGGATCACTTCACAGTATTTTCCCTAAGTCAAGAGATAACATAACATCATACCTTGAACCAGCTCCAGGAAATACTTAACAGTTGCCCTGCTGTACTGTATGCTTTGCAGCCAATAAGATGCCTCCGGGGACAGTTTATATGATTGATTGGTGGCTTAAAGACTGATTTAATGGTTTACTGGGAATAGAAAAGGTCATGAAGAACATTCAAGCTGACTGTGTTTCATATGACGTCATTTGTTTCCAGTGTTTTGAACTGCAGGTTCAGGGTCTGTTTATTTAGCTGTGTCTGTGTCTGTTTTCTATCTGTGTGCTCTCAGATTACACACCTGCTTTATGAAGAACGAACCTTCCTCACCAACCCTCTGCTACTGCATCAGTCTGTCTCTCTTTTTTCCACTCTCCTTTCTATACCTATTTACACCTCTCTGTTGTCCTTTATTTCCCCTTGCTCTTGTTATTGTACATTACTCCAGTTTTGATTAAGACAGTACTGTAAGACATCTTGCTGCAACTTCTCAGAGAAGTTATGGAATTGTCTGATGGGCTGTTTAGACATGAGATGATGAATCATAAAGTAGGTCTGTCTGTCTTTGTTTAGTTTTTCCACACAGGAAGCAGAATCCTTCCTTTGTTGGCTTTCAGATCTTTCTATTTTATACATTTTATTGAGCTGTGTGGAAAAATTGTTGGCAATTATGAATAGATACATAAACCATTGTTTTTTGTAAGAACATGGATGGAGGAGAATATAATACTCCAATCATTAATAATACAATAGAAAATAGTAACACAGAAAAAAATGAGGCATATTTTCTAACAACAGGGTCTAGCCTAAGCTTTACTTGAAAAACATTGGTTAGTAGTAAACAGGCAGCAATCAGGCAGCAACTTTTAAACCTTACACTCTTTCTCAGAGACAGACAGCAATATCAAGCATACATACGGACAATACATCCACAAACCCTCATTCATTTAATTCATGTTAAGAGACACAGAAATAAACAAAGAAAACACAAAAATAGAGGAAAGGAACCTTAACAAAAACCTGGCAAGAATGTAAAAATGACTGTATATCATAAATTCCATCCCAACAAAACACAAACCCAGAGATCCCAAATCTTGCAGCTATTAACGTAAAGGTTGGTAGTTTTCATTAGAGGTTTTCTCCAGATATTAAATTAAACATATTTGCCCAAGATATGTAATCCTCTCCACCTCTAGTGTGTTTACAAGGCCATTTTGTAACATTAGGTACAGCTTCTACCCAGATCTTTCTGTTGCAGAAAACCGCTATCCTCTTTTCCTCCTACTTTGCTTAGCCAGATAACGGCCACAAGTCACCTTTTCTCTCCTCTCCTTTTATTTAAGCCATTTGTCCAGCTTTCTCAAGCTCATCCTCCTCTTCCTTTTCAACAATCAAGATTACTTCCTCCTCTCTTCATCCCTGTTTCTTTCCATTTATCACTTTACCACTGTGCCAAAGGTCTACAATGTCCTAAATCCAATTGAATCTAATAGATTTTATCTTAAAAGTAATCTATTTGGGTTTCTCTTGAGGATCTCTCAGCAACAAAGGATTACTGTCATTATGAATTTATCAGCAGATTGTTTATCAGTGAGTTTTGGTTGATGACTGTTTAAACCTTGAATCGGTCATTACAGTTGCTGTCAATCTATTTTCTGTTTAATTTACGCATCATTTTGGCACTAAAATGTCTCAATATGTAATTTCCAGATTTGCAAAAATTGTTAAAAATATGCTTACTCCCCACTTAATTGAAACTCTGTATGCCTTTCGGATCGTTTTTGTTTCACAATGCTACCAGTAGTGTAAGCACTGGATGCTGTCACTGTTAAAAGACAAGGCCTGCCAACATCCATAAAAAAGCTGATGGTTACAGTATTTCTCATTGTATCGATTTTTTAAATGTGAAATCTATATTACAGTGGAGACAAGTCAACTGTAAATTAAGATTAGCCTCTGCTCACTGCTCCAACACGCGAGCCTTTGACTTTATGCATTCTCCGCAAATTCAGTCTTCTAGTTTTCTGTACAAAATCTGTTTTTGTTGAATCAAAGCTGAGACAGTGTTGATTTATGCTTCTGGCCATCTGAATGTGTTGTAGGTGCTGTGTTTGATCTGTCCTATTTTAGATGCATCTCTGGGATTCCAGACAGAGATGCATCTAAAACATACAATATAACAACCAGTAAGTGGGGATTTCGTCAGTAATGCCCACGGCCTTTAATATTAGAGTAACTGTTTTGCTGTAGCAGTAAACCCTCAGTTAAACACTTTACTATGTAGCTTTCTACTCTGTTGTAGATGACATCCCCCTCTAGCTCTCCTAGGCACTTCTCAGTGGGTTTTTCTGTGTGTATGACTCCAATTGATGGTTTGGCTTCTCTTGAGAAGCTGCAGGGCCTTACAGTCTGTCAGTATCTCCTCCCAAACATGCACACATGCTTCTCACACATAAAATTACACTTAACATTCTTTGTTTTAACAAAAGATCACACTGAGCATATATTTCATAATTTAGATAGGCCTACCCCGACCTAACATCTCATCCAATCTAATGCAAGCCATCTCATAAAACCTAAAGTAAATGAAACATGTAGCATGTAAGATTCTAAGCTTTCTGACTCCTAGATAAATGTTTATAAGGAAAAATCTACAGTCTACTCTTATAATGTAGCTCACTGCAACAGCATCCCAATGTTCACAATTAAAATCCATTCCTGTACATCAAATCATAGACACAAATACAAGTTAAAATTTCCCAAGAAAATACAACAAAAAGAAAAGAGGAGGAGAGCAGTTAAAGTGACAGACGGACAGTGAACGAATGAGTGAACTTTGCAGTCACTCAGGCATTCTTTCCTACACCTCCCAGCATGGTGTCTTGCCATTGGCTAGAGCTCATATTCATCAGCGTGTTGACTTATCAGTGGCTGGCACTCAATTCAGCAGGCTATCTAGTATTTATTGGCTGTATGAAATGAACTCATTGACCCCGTTCAAGTTAGGTTTGGACACTGTTTGATAGATGTGTGATGTTTGCTAACTTAACTTTCCCACCATACCTGGTTGTGGAGTGAGTAATGAGACATAGGGATAAACTGTATGATTAGTAGCCTCAATACTGTCAAAATGCCAAATTGTTCTGTAAAACCCTTTTCTAAATCTATAGTAAAAAGTGAGCAAAAAGAAACACCCCTAGGGTGGCCTGGAACTTAAATATAATTCTAAGAATGCAATTAAATTTACATTTGCATAATTGACGCTAACACATTCATCTGTTTAACCCGCTCTGTCTGTAGTTGAGTGTTTGATGATTATTTAGCAGTTACTTTGCATTCAGGATGATCTAATTAAGTTTGAGGTGCTATGGTAAAGGCGCTAAATGCTGTTGCTGACAGATCCGGTAGCTGTAGCATTTATGCAGTAGCATCTACCTAAATGTTTGTAGCTAAATAACTGTAGCTAACATTAGACACCATGCCAAACCAGATAACATTAAAGTAAAGCTGTAACACCTAAAACCCCAGAGTGTGTTGAATGAAGGAAAGGTGTTGTATTGTTTATAAATAAACTCTTTTTCAAAGAAAAAGAATGTATTATTTCTTCTTTCAACAGTTTTGTAATATTGCTTAAAAAAAGTCAGGTAACCCTTGTTTTTGCTAATAGCAAACTGTATGTTTCTTTGTTTTGTCTGATGAACATGTGATTAAATGAGCTTAGATTTGTGTGTGTGTGTGTGTGTGTGTGTGTGTGTGTGTGTGTGTGTGTGTGTGTGTGTGTGTGTGTGTGTGTGTGTG
>JAPMOB010165654.1:0-22334 GCA_029875015.1 Lepomis gibbosus
TGTGTGTTTACCAGGCTCAATGACCCCACCCAGTGTCCAGCCAATGGCTCCAGCAGAGAGGATTGTGACTGTCGGAGAGACTACACCGCCGCCGGTATCACCACCTTCTCCAAAGTACGCCTGGACCTCAGCAAAATGAACATCATTAGTGAGTGGCTCATACACATGCAAAAGTCTGATTATGGCACACACACACACACACACACAACAGCATCCTGCGCCAGTGTTAACTCTACATTTCTCTCAAATAAGAGCTTCCTTTTCCATTTAATTATATCCGTGCTCATGAGGGTTAATGGGCTCAAGATGTCTTCAAGGTTCATTTAAGCAACACACAATTACAAGGCTTGAGGGGATTAAATGAAACTGCTTTAAGTAGATGAAATTATACTGATATTAGGCTGACCCTAAAACTAAGGCTAGATTTAGACCAGTTAAATAACACGACGCTCGGCCATTATGGCAGATGTAGTCATTATGATAGTTCATCTGAGGTCCTACAGGAACAGTATTTGTCACATGGTTCTTGATTAGCTTGTTGGTTTATCTTGTTATTCAGCTACAGATTGGCAGTTTGCTTTCACCCGTGAAGGCAAGAGCGTTCCGTTTGCTACAGCTGGAGACTGCTACAGCGCCGCACGTTGTCCACAGGTAAGAATAACAGCAGCTGTTAAATGTATGACCGGAGGGGGAAACGGCACAGCAGACTGTTGAGTCTTTTTCACAGCAGACTGTTGACTTAGAGTCTTATTTAGAGTGATGTTTGACACTCTTTTTATGAAGAGAGCTTGTAGGATGTGCCACTCCGCCATTGTATCTTTTGTCTTGACTGGTGTTTTGTTTTTTGTGTCAATTGTTACATGTTGTAGGACCACAATAGAAATAAGCCATTTGGGCTTGATTGTGGTTTAATCCTTGGTGAACTACTGCTGTGCAGTTACTCTGTACTTTAATCATCTAATAAAATCAATCAAAAAGAGTAACCTTACTAATGACTTTCATTAGTTATAATTTTGTGTTAATCTCCTGTTGTGTATAATTCAGTTTGCCCTTATTCTGTTTTGAAAACCCTCTGAAGGAAATATTTGAGTAGAGACCCTTTGGTGCTTTACTTCGTCCTTATTTGTGCTGCTTGTGGTAAATCAGACACTTCGAAACACATGGTGATAGGTAGTAATGGCTTATGTATCTGGTGGTATCTTATTTTATTCTCTCTCGCTATATTTTTTTTTTAGGGGCGGTTTCGGATCAACCTCTCAGGAACAGGTTTTAAGGTGGCTGAGGACACCTCTTGGACCTCCCAGGGCAACTATGCAGTAGCTGATATACAAAAATCACAGGTACTGGAAATGCACATATTTACATGTCCATATCCTGAGAAAACAGCTAACTTTAACTGAACAGTCTTACAGATTTTTAGATTTTTAAGATTTACCATCTAAAAAGGAGACAGAAGTCTCATTGTAATTCCTCCTTTATTCATGATGTCATGCCGGTATATACTTGGTGAGGTCAGTATATACAGTATATAAAATAGTAATAAGTTTAAATGTAACTCATTTTAAACATACATGTTTCTACCTATCTCTAACTCTCTTAATTTTACTTCCTTTTCTTCTCTGTTTGTTCTGTTCCCTCTTCTACTCCACTCCCCTCCCTATTCTTCTCTCTGCATGTTCTCTTGGCTCCAGAGCTCTAAGTGGGCATAGTCCCAAGTGGGTTCTGTATTCCCAACTCCACTTCTTCCCATAAACTCACTGAGGAAGGACCCTTATTGGGCAGCTGCTCCCCCTACCCTCCGCTTTTGAAATGGAGATCAAGCTGGAGAGTGCTTTTTGGCAAGGCGAAAACAGGAGGCAGTTGTGATGCCAGAACGTGTTCACAGTCTGATATCCATAGCCAGCCAGCCGCCCGGCCTGCTCTGGGCACTGCAGGCAGTTTAAATAAAGCCAGGTTGTGACAGTGGGAAGGAGAGAGCACTCCAGAAGAGATCAGACAAACCACTCACTGCGCTGTGGCTTTCATGTCGTGGGATAGAGCTTTTGGTGTACTCGTCTGATGCAATGTCCTTTTTGTTTGTAGATGTTTGGATGAAACTACCCATAATGCTGCATGTCAATGATGCTGGTGAAGTGCTAGTGATTAGTGAGTGCAATTATCCAATTACTACTTGGTGACAATCTGCCTGGTGGGCCTCCGTCATTGTGCACCTTTTAAAAAGGAAAAGCTACTTTCAGAGCCAGCAAAACAACTCTACTGCAAATACCTTTCAAAGTGATGACATTCTCATACAACTTGGAAGCAGTACAACCAATTCCTTCATTGTTAAGGCTTTGTTTTCTTAACAATCAATTCAAACTAAAGTCTGTCTTACAGTTCAGATCACTGTCAGGGGAAAGTGCTTCTTTAAAGTTTCTTCAACACAGGACAACAGAATTTAAGCTGTGAACCTGACAAAATGTTTTCTCATATTCAGCACGTGTATGACAATAATTACAAAACGTACTCATGTTCACAGCAGCAACAGCAGCAGAATCACGCATACCTGATGTTATTTCTCTTATGTCCACAGGATGGCAGCAGAGTGTCAGGAATGTGTGGAGGCTACTGTGGGAAATGTACTCCATCCTCTGGCTCCAGCCTGCCTCTAATAGTGGAATAGACCTAATACCATCAAACAGGTGTGGGATGCATTTTACATGTGGCAAAAAATTAAACCATAAAACACAATTTAAAATCCAAATAAACACAAAAACGCAATTTAAAATCCAAATAAATACAAGAGTTTAGCCCTGCCACCTTAATTCAAAACATGTGATTGGAACCTGCTGTAATTCCCAAATTAATGAGGCCTTCATAAGATGTACACAACTCAACAGCTACATCTAAGTTAGTATTTATGTTAATATTTTTTACATTCATGAAGAAGTAGGACACCAGTAATGTATGTAAAAGAGATATAACTCAGTCTTATATTTTCAGTCTTCGAAAAATGGTTATTCGCAGAGATAGTAGTCAACTAAATATCAAGTAAAAATATACAAGATCTACAGATCCAGCTCTGCATTTGCTGACTATCTTTCCTTTGTCCAGTCTTTCTACTATTGTGCAGGTTTACAAGTTTTTAATATGTAACTGACTGTCAGGGTTCGTGTGAAGCTCGTTCGTGTGTGAGAAACTAAAGGAACAAAACAGAACAGACACGCCCACAGTCTTTTTTCCACTTCAGGTGGTGTCAGGACATCCCTCCTCTATGGTGCTACAGCTAAATCAGAGCTCAAAACCATCCTCCACATGATCTCTTGTTCCCGTGTGTGTATAGTGTAAATGAATCCGGTGTAAGTACTGTACATAGCATGATAAAAATGTCTTATTTATTGTACTCGCTCCATTTATTTTTGTATTGTAATATAATTTTAGTCTTTTGTTGTTATGTGTACACACTACACAGTTGCCATTTATCAGATTTTTTGTTGTTGCCAGAATGTTCCTTCCAATTTGGATATTGGCCATTTGGACTTGTTAGTACTGTCATCACTCCACACTGCTACACTGTTACAGCCATATGTTACTTTTGAGACCAACTCAGTCAGTTGTGTTTTACACTAATGTCATTGTCGTGATGGTCACCGGTCCTGTTGCTCATAGGCAGTGAGGTGTCTCCAATCAGTGTTTTTTTTTTAACCCTTTATCGGATAGTCCTGTTTTATACTGTGTGCTATTAAGTAGCTCCTTTAGACCATTTTTATTTTGGTTTAGGGAAGCTCCCAGTTTCTTATTTTGACTGTATTTCCCCATCAGATGTCAAGTACATCGATCCTTACAGTTCTCAGTCGAGGGCAAATGTTGCCCAGAAACTTCCTCCTCTGTGGCCGTCTACAAAATTCTGCGCCCCCCTCACCAGCACACTTTTCCTCTCAATTTACTTTTGAGGTGTTGTGTTTGTAGTCAATAACATTTAAAACCCATATTATAAACCTGCATCTCTCCAACTGTTAACTGCAGCAATGAGATGTTTACCCATAGAAACGCACCAACACAAACACACTGGAACACATTACTGGATCCTAAGGAGAAGGTTGTAGGTTACAGGAGCTGTAGAGATTATGCTGCCAGACATCAGAGAGAGCCAAATTCCTCTGTGTTCTTGCATGTCTCCCAGGTAGCGTGCAGTGACCACAGAGAGCCATTAGCCTTTAGCTTTTACAGAGCAGACAGGTTATCTTATCTGGAACAACTTGAAAGAATTCAGGAAAGAAAGACTTCACCTCAGGCCAATAAAATTCCAGTAGGTACTCCGGAGATATAATGCACTCGTCGGGCCCTGGAGACACCTCTCAAACTGCTGAGCTCACGGGCCCCGCAGCGTGATTTCTGTCCAGATGCTGCCCATAAAACTGTTGCTGTCTGTACCTCACATTCTTCTCTCCATATTTGAGTCTGTCCAAACATACTAATATGCACCTGCTTAGAGAATTCTGACTTCTGTTTTTGTGACAATATCAGGGTACTTTTTTGTGTATAAGTATGTATGTTTTCGTATCTCTTTAGCCAGTTTTATACAGTTTGTGAGCATTTTTTTGCAGAAACATTGATAGACAGGAAGAATTCAGCCAGTCTAGTCATACATTATTTAAGCCCTAACTGTGTGTAGGGTACATACTATGTGTAACTGATGAAGAAGCCATATTTGCTTTTATAAGCCTTCCTGTATATGGTGCTATTTTTGTGCCTTATGTGATAATGCGCAGACTTCAGCCAAAGGGAATGTCTTAATCTGCCGTTACACTAGTAAGAAATTATTTCTAATGACATGGGGGAAGTAAACATTTTGTGTCTTGTGAGAATTATAGTTCAGTCAACAGAGTTCTCAGGTATCATAAATGAAGGGATTCTTATGATATTTAAGTGTAATTAACGTACTTTACACATTTGCTGCATGTTTATCAGGTAACTGAAAATATATTAAGTTTAACAACTTAAAGTGTCGTTATGTATGCTTTATTTTATATGCAAATATTTATTTCACCTTTTCTTTATGTGAATGTAAATAGACTGTGGTCATAAATGACTATGGATTACCATGCAGTATTGCCATAAAATGTCTGCCAACACATTTTCTATTTTTGTGAATACATTTATTTATCATATATGCATAAACGGTATAGGCAGAGTTCGGTGCTGCCATATGAAAAGCATGATTTATGTATGAGATCAGATAAGGCAATGATCAGAAGGAAATAAAATGCCTGCCACATGCCACACTTGCCTGTATGCTTCTTGCACTAATATATAATTTTTGCTCCAGTTTCTCCTTGGTATGTCATCCAACTACAACACTGGCTGTAAAAAATCCTGAACTCACAACAGTCAAATTAATGTTCAGATTATAAAATTCTCGCTCCGTAGTGCATCCGCTTAATTACACACACCTTCTACCATCATCACAGTCTGGCTTGTAACCTGACAGATGTGTTTTCAGGATCTAATCTAGTCCCTATCTATATGCAAAATAGTGAATCAGCAGGCCATCTACCAGATTTCAGCACTGATTTACCTAATTAAATATAATTCACTGCTGAGGAGATTTCAGAATACAAACTAGAATTAATGCCCTGCGATTTGTTGCCTTCGCCAACCAGCCAAGTTGCAGTTGACATCCATGTTTGTGTCTGTGAGTGTGTGTGTGTGTGTGTGTGTGTATGATGTGTATTTTTGGGGCTTTTTTGGACTGTTCGAACTCTCGCTTACCCCTTTGGTGTTCACCGGTGCAGAGGCATGAAAACAGGGAATGATGGTTTTTTTTAAGGCAAATCCAAACCTTTGGTACTGTAGTTTTAAGATCCTCCCCTCCACATAGAATTTCAACAGTTTTATTATAGTGAGGTGAGCAAAGTCGATTTTAGGGGTTGTGTGACCTGGAGGTTTACTTACACATCTTAAACTCAAATTCAGGATAACCACATGAATGTCCCCCTTCAGCAGATGACTTTGAAAGTAATCCCTTAGTGTTGAACTCATACACATGTTGCCCAGAGAAACATTCAAATGAAGCAAATGACGAGGGAGTCATGTCCTCCCCAGATATGGAAATATGTTTTTTCTCAAGGTTACTGTTTTTCTTTCCTGAACATCTAACAAGCAGCTGATACTGAAAAACAGAGAAATGATGATTGATTGTTTTTACAAAAAAAGCTTCTATACTGACTTTGTGCCAGGCGTGCGGGCATTTGGATACAAATTACAGGAGCTGGTACAGGCACAGTCTAATTAATCAGCAACACTGACCATTAGTGTTTTCCTTTAATGTGCCGATAGCTGTTCATCACCTTAACCTTGAATAATTGTAATTTGTTTAATAGTTTTTTAAGGTTCCACCTCTCCCCCAAAGCTGCTTGCTGAAGATGTCACCCTTGAAATTAAGTTAGAATAAGCAAAACAGTTTTGAGTGAAAGGGAACTTTAATTATATTGTAATAATCAGTGTGGGGGAAGAATTTTGACCTCAGTGATCTTCAGCATGTTTCAGCACTGTAAGATCTAATACATTTATTTTACACACATTTTACTTTAAAGCAAGACTTTTGGAAATAGAAATAACACATTTTTCCTCTCACAAAAGAAACATTGAATTTGTGAAAAATAAAACGCACCCTGTTCAGCTCAGTACATGCACAGTGTACATTTGGCTGATACTGTCCTACTGGGTCTGATATGACCTGCAAGTCTATGGTGGTGGATGTTAGCAAATTTTAGCTGGATGTTGTTGGACAGATAACTGACTTGTGCTAGCGTTATCCTCTTTGTCAATTGTGGCCAACAAAAGGTACATACATAGCTGTAAAATGTTTTTAGCTTGAGTGTATGCAGCTGTCTCTAATCATCCTGTATGCAACTTAATATTAATTTTAAGTGGAGTTGGAAATTAAATTCTTACATGACCTCTATTGCATGTTGCCGGAGCAATAGGGGCCAATGCACTCGCCTTTGGGGACTGATTCCTCAGATGTTGGTGAAATTTGAGTGAGTGAGAGTGGTTGTTATACGAGCAATAAGTAAGTGTGAAAGAGAACGAGAGGGAAGAAGTGTTGGGGAGGGAGCAGCTTTCCACAGCTCCAGAGGGCTTGTCTAAACTTAAGAATGTGATACAGAAGTAGATTTGCAAACATCCCAGGGGTCAGTTTGCCGAAGAACTCTCTGCATTTCCCTTGCTCAACACGGAAACTGTGAGACAGCTTGTCTGTCGAGTAAGATAGATGACAGCAGCGTGTCAGCAGGTGTGTATTACTAGACATCAGATATTCCTGAAAAAGAAATGACAGACTTACAGGGAGATCCAGGTAGCCAAAGGTAATCCAAAGAGTTCTGCTTCGCTGCAGCAGGTTGCATCACTGTTAAAAGTTATGATGAACTCCTCCAAGCATGCTGAATGTGGGTTTAACATTACAAAGACAAGTGGCTTCTAGCTGTGAGACTGTATCTTCCCCTCACTCCAGGTTTTCAGCAGCTTATCTGATCCAAACAGAAAGTGGCACCTTTACTCACTCTGTGTGCAGGAACTCCGACGAACCATGGATTGGAGGATTTATTCCAGTAATTTCATCGTTTCCATTACAGGAGATAATATGTCACAATCGCTGGCGAGGAAGTAATCTGACACATCTGATTTATAGTGCAGAAATTGATGCTGACTCAGAAGGTGAATTAGTGCACCATATCTGCTATAATGTCAGTTATAAGCACCTTACAATCAGTGACATGGTCGAACAGAAAAGGACATGGTTTATTTTGCTTGATGGCACGCGTCAAATGGCGTTTGATGGACCATTAATGTTTATTTGGGATCTAATGTGTGTGTACATGTGTGCTGCTGCCTCTGTGTGTGGATTGTTAAGGGTTTCCATCTCCATGGAGCCCTTGCGCTGGTGTGTTCTGTTTGACACCAGCCATCGCATCAGCAAATGTGTGCAGGCCGGGCGGGGGGTCCAAGTAAAAAACATATTACTTCAATATGCTCATGACACCTCAGAGGTCATTTTCAAATAATGATCTGAATTAGAATGAGGCAGTTTGTCTATCAGTGCATGTATGTTTTGGCTTTATTGGCAACAAGGGAAGGACCCAAATACAGACTAAGGAAGCAGTGTTATGCAGTTCACTGAATCATTTACAAAATAAGGTTTGAGGCTTACAGGACCACTGGGCAGTCCAAAACAGACAAACAAATAAAACAAGGAGCAGGCAGAAGGTCAGGCAGATAACAGGTAACAAGGTACAGGTAACAGGCTTGAAAGCAATGGCATGAAACAACAGAGCAACAGCAACTGAGATGGTCTGGCAGGGATTGAACGGTGAGATAGATGGTTTTCATAGTAAAAAAATCACAGTGCTATAAAATCAGTAGAATTGAATTTTAAATTCAACTCATTCACCAAAGAAATAATCATGACTCCCGTATCTCACAATGACAATCTAACATCTCAAGATCACCAGATCTCATAATTAAAAGATCAGGATCTCACAACTTTGAGATTTTTTTTTACTAATTATGAGATAGTAAATCATGATTACGAAGGCCTCCAATTTCTTTCTTTGATGAATGCAAAGCACTTCTGCAAGATACAGACTATTCCAATCTTCATAGCCTTTATTTATAACTGTACACAAGCACTTATTGAGTGTTTGCAACAACACTTGCACACGTCTAAATATGTTTCGTCTTTAGCCTTTGCCTCATGCTGCTGCAGTGCGATCAAAGCAGCATTTTCACTAGCCTGTAGTTTTTCTGCTGGGTCCTTTATAGTGATCTGTAGGTACCCCCCCCCTCCAGCTAAATGGCACCAACCACTGCCAAACATTTTACATCCACTCTCAGTGGGGTCTAATCGCACACTTGATATGTGTCCATGGTAGAAAAACTAGGTACTGTTCAGGGAAGAGGGGGCTGTGAATTATTCAGCAGAGAAAGGTCACTGAAACTGGGTTTGCTGACTGCGTTTAAAGGTTGCTGTCATTTCTAAATGTTGCTGGGTGTGAGGAAGTGTGTGTGTAGGTGCATATCTGTGAAACAGACCGTGGGGTGGGTAGGGACAGAGAACTCCAGTGTTCTAAACATTAGCTCAGTAACGTGAAACAGGGGATATCAGATTTTTCCTGTGTGACAAAGTTGGTGAATATGAATATTTGTGATGAAACAGCATCAGAGGGAGCTTTATTGCCAGGAAGTGTTTTACACATATGAGGAACTTGCTTTCGTGATAAGGTGCTACACATAGACAAACATACAGTTGACACAAATAAATGCTAAAATATATAAATATGGTATAAACAAATGCAAGTTATATACAACGGATGAGAATATTGTGTACATGAATACATAAATTGATAAAATAAAAAAATATAGAACAACAACGATTAACAATTAACAACAAATATACGCAGTGTGCCAGGTTTGTGCATGATATGAAATGAAGTAATATTTGGACGTGCAGAGACATTGGCATTATGAATATCTCATACACACACAAGCAGGTACTCGTACAAACCACTGGAGTCTATGTCCCTGTGTATTTCCATATGTGTATTCTGGGGCGTACAGTACGCCTTTTGCCGTGTTAGTCTCACAGACCTTCCCACAAGGATTAGACCTTGATCTAAGCAGCTGTGGACTTCAGTCTGCACTGGACATTCCCAACACTTCTCAATGTCATGTCCACCACCTTGCAAGCAACTGCTCATTGAAGCTAAATCAGCCCTGACAGACATGTGCAGGCCTAAAGTTCACTGGCGAGATGCTTGAGATAATGCAAGGTAAAATGCATGGCGTTAGAAATCCTGGGTCAAGCTTTTATGAAGACTGTTTTCTTTCTCTTTTTTTTAGAAAGCAGCGAAAAAGCCCAGTATCCACTCACCACACTGAGGCTCATTGTACGCTGCTCATAGTACATCCAAAAAAGGAGCATTTCTCGACTTCCAACTAAATTTTGCATTGCTGGAAACAACATGCAAGCTGTTTTCGATTCTGCCAACAGTGTTCAGACCCTTAACTTAAGACTTAATGAGGGGAGTTTTAAAGCCATGAGTCCCCAGGGTCAGCTCCCACTACCATCATTATCATCATCATCATTCCTCAAGGTAATCTAGGATGACTTTGAACTGAAGTTTAGTAGCAAGCCTCAGGCCCACATGCACACACACACATCATTTGGATGCCCAGCTACAGTGTGTGTTTATCTCAGTGTGGAATGACTGCTTTTGTGTGTGACTACATGTTGGTTTTGGGTGCATGTGTGAATCTGTGCATTTGTCTTTTATTCTGCCTCTCTTTTTCTGTCTCATTGCAATTTCTTGACTGTTTTGTTGTTTCCTTTATTCACATTGAGTGTCTCAAGTTTGCCAGTCTTGAGACAAAGCAGAAACCTCACTGCTTCTCTGAATGAATTCAGTACAGATTCGTTTTGATTTGACTCAGCAGCAGCTGCACTGCTGTTTTCTGTTTTTTTCACTCCAATAAAGTGAAAGAAAATTAAAGAGCAAAACAAAATGTTGTAATGCATGCAATGACTTTTCGTTTCCTTTATTTATTTGTGTAAAAACATTTTGTGGTTACCAGAAGGTAATAATATGTCACGGTTGTGTTTCCAGCTTGTTTCTGCTGACCCCTAGATACACAAAAATATCACTAATTGCAGGTTTATAATTTAGAAATTGTATGGGCTATCAAAGTTTCACAACAGTTACTAAATTGACCTTGTGGTGAAATTATTTAATTAGTCATTGTGCAATGACACTGGCCTACATACAAAAGCATTGCCACCTGTCTGTCTGTAGAAAAATCACACCAGGGTTTAGAATCACTAAGTTAAAATAAATTTCAAACAGAAATGTTTCATTTCAACCTTTAATTGACCCTGGTTATTGATTAAAAACTCATCAGAATGGACAGTAGTGTCTTTGCAGAAAGAGGTAGAACCACATGTTCTGAACCAACTCAGCATAATTAGAAAACTTTTGTTTTCTCAGAAACCTTGCCCTCCAAAGCAGGAGAGCGTCTCAGAGGTGTTAACATCCATGCCATCTAGACCTACATATAAACATGAACGGAAAAGAAAATAGGTAGTCCAATAGAAAGAAATCAAAGATTCCATCCATGGCAACCGTTCCACAGTACGGTGCATGCCTGAACTTTAGAGAGGCTGACAGAGCTGCATAATGGGTATAGAGCAGAGCCTTGAGCAAAATGTGTGTCTAGAAATAATAATATAGTGTCTCTGAGTCAGAGCACTCTCACACTGAGGCTGTGCCGCTGACGCTCAAAAGGCTTTTCTCTGGTGATAAATAGCAGGCACTTGCTGGAGAGAGTCAACACTGTCAGACCACCGGGAAGAAAAGCGCCCCGTGGGGCATGGCAGACGTTTCTTGTGACATGAATAGAGGTTAAGTTAAGGAATTAATCTTTTTTTTAAACAAGTGTGAATTAGTATAGGCCCTATGCTCAGTGAGAGAGAGAGAGAATTGGGTGAGTGTCTAGTGGGAACAGGAGCTGTCTATGAGTCAGTGTTGCATTATGTTATATTGTGAATCAACAATGACATTAAAATGTGAAAGTATTTTTGGAAATGCACCTTTTCAAACTGTAAGGAATCTTAGAGATCATTGCCTCGTTGCCCTGCATTTCACAGTGAATAATAGGAAACTGGGCAAAATAAAATGTGTTTGAAGGAGAGTAAGCTACAGACATAAAATATTTATTTCCTCATTAATTACGGGGTCTGTTATTTGCCTTGAGATAATCTCAGACTGGACGCAGTACACATCCACACTGCCACCTACCACTGCATAACTGTTTCTTTCGAGGTGTAAGTTTGTCCCTTTTTTAAATAAGTACGTTTCTAGTCCTCCATTGGCTGTGAGGAATCAGGGTGGAGCTGCTATCCGGAACATCGCAGCTACATCTATTAATGAAGGAGGTTAATAGGGTAGGACCGCGGCCAGGGTTCGGTGCTTTTGGAAAAGTCTTGAGGATTGTTTTTTAGTGTGTGTGTGTGTGTGTGTGTGTGTGTGTGTGTGTGTGTGTTAAAGTGCGCACTGATCCATAAATCTTTGCGCCATTTAACTCGGTAGTAACCGACCGTGCCTTTACTGCCCTGGGATCAGCCTGTCATGTTCAGTCGCAGCTACAGGAGAAGAGATTCCAGCAGATCGGTGAGTAGGCAAGACAAAGTTAGATTTGGTGGTTTCCATAGCGCATGTCACGACTTGCTTTTGCGCTCTTATTAAAGAAAAAACTCGCATTCGACTTGTTCCTGTTTTCTGCTCTGTCCTGTTGCTAAGGGCGTCAAGTTACATCTGCTCTGTTATGATAACGCTGGCACAAGCCTCATTAACAGCACAGCATGAAACATGATGAAAGATACGTTTTCTGTTTCAACCAGTGACTTTAGTTGTTGAATAGCCTAATGGCATGTTATGAGTTCTGTAGCACGCATTATTTTTACCCGATGAAGAGCCAAGATTTTTTTTTTATTGCTTTAAGGTGTTAATGTTTATTGTCTGTTAGCTGTAATAAATTGGGGTTTCCTGAAGAACTTCAATTAAAATATGTGTTAAATTAGCACGTTGCTAAATCTATTTAGTCACAGGTTTTGTAGGGATACAGTAGGTGAAGTCACTCATCTGAGAAGTCACCAGTTAGTCAGTCACAGGCAGTTTTGTTCAAAAGGGACAAAACTATAAACAATGACCTTTTGTCTCCGGTTCCTGTTTGTCCCAAGCTGAACCCTGCGGATGAGCCACAGAGAGGACAACCCTGTGTCACCTGTGGAGAACAGTGTCCCGGCTTTGCTCTGCACGAATGGAGGTAAGAGCATCGTTTCACTCCATGAAGCACAGTCACACTGATGCCCACATTCCTTTCTGATGTGCAGATGTTTTCACGCCAGTATATTTGATATCAAACCACTCTTGCAGCCTGGTATGAATTTGCAGTCCACTGAGGCATCTGTCTGAGTTAATGCGTGTAAGATATAGATCCACAAATTATTTCCTGCCCTGCTAATTGGAGCTGCTATAGTGACATGTACCCAGCTGATTAAGCCACTTGCAGTTACTGTTTTGCATTGTGATATAAGGTGTAAAAGACAACGCAAGGGTTTCTTCTTAAAGTAGAGTTGCATTCTGGAGGAACCCTTTCAGGTCTCTGGTCCTTTGAGTAGAATCAGCCATCCATACTACAGTGAAGAAACCATTGTTCAGGCCCTGTGTACTCTAAGATAATAGTTTTTACTATAGAGACCATTCATGCAGGAGAGAGGATTTAAGCCTGCTGAGTCTACAGTCACTCTGTCACAACTGTGTGGACTGTATATTGTCAAAAGTAGGAAAGTGGTGGTTTGGGTTAGTGTGTGAAAGGGTGTGACTAATGTGTGGATCTCTCTTTTAGGAAATGGCATCACATATGTTCTAGGAGAGCACTGAACACTGTTAGCTCATCAGAATCAGCTGATGCTCATTACCACCAATCACTCAGTAACAAAGTCACTCTATTAGCAGCACTGACTTAATAGACATGTCGTGAGCTGTACCAGTGTCTCTCTGCTGCTTAGTGCCTGCTGAAGCTCAGTATGTGGAAACAACTAAACCCAAAGGCACATTATGTACTGATTACAAATTCTACATTGTAATCATGGAACACAATAAACTGCTTGACAATTGTTCCACGGAGGATTACTTGGGGATGAGAGACCCAAAATTATAGGCTCAACAAAACTGAACAGTGTGAAGAAAATAACAAGTTTTAATTTCATTTACACCTGCTCCACTTCATATTGTAGCGCACCAGAGTTATACTTACAACCAGTTTTCCTCATAAACACAGAATAAATTGCATAAAATTGCATTATTTTAGCAAAGGAAAAGTGAACCAGGTTGGAGCCAGATTATTCAAAGTTAACATGGCAGCCATAGATTTGTCAGCCATGTTCTCTCATAATGGCAAATCCACAATAGAAGGGGAGGGTACGAACCATAAAGAGCATCCAGCCTCTTTTGCTGTTAAGTAAACTATTACAGGGGCAACAGCGGGCTCAGGAATGCAGCCTTTAATTGCCTGTCTTTGCAGTCTGACAATAAAAAGTCTTCCCCTCCGACAAACTGGAATAAAACTTTGTCAGTGGACACAGACTTAAGGAGCCGGACTTTGTTTGCAGAGGCAAAAAGCTGTTTTATAGCTCCAACAAGTCTTTGTTCCTGCAGAGAAAACTTGCCAATTTCACAAAGAATTTCCTGTCCTTTTTCCAAGTAAAAAATAAGTGCGTTTTCATGCTTACTTAGCAAGGCATGGTAGTAATGGTGTGTTCTGGAATGTGGTGGACTTTGGGTGACCCTGCAGTTAGAGATAGTGAGATGGAGGATGCAGGTGAGCGCACACTGTCTCCTCTGGCCACATACCAGATGCTGTTTGTCTGTTGCTCAGTTGACAAAGGAAAACAACAGTTTCAAATGGGTTATGTGGTGTTCTAATGTAAATAGAAAAAATTATTATGGTGCTTGTAGATTGTTGTATTCTCAAACATACATGTCCTCTACCAGGTTTTATATAGGACTTTTTATTTTTAGAGACCGAATGATGAAGAAAAATGCAATACCAACATGCATGACATGTAATTCATGCATGTTGGTAGACATGTGTTGTTTGTCAAGTCATATCCAGGAGAACTGAGCTGAATATGATACAGTGAATGGTGCTAGGCTATGCTCCATGCTATGCTATGCCCCTCCCATAACATTTTCCACTCTTAACATCGGTTTATCCCAGAATTCACTGAAATATTGATGAATTCTCTAAATATTCAAGAGATGCACATACAATACAAGCACTGTTTTTCTCCCTTTTTCTTTCTTCTTCTTCTTCCTGTCCTCTTCCGTGCCGCCTCTATATAAAATGTTTCCTCTAAGCTAAGCTCCTGGGGGTGTTTCAGACTGGTCTTTTATAGTAAGTTGACTGAGTGTGTTGAGGCGTTTCCCATTCAGAGTCAAGAAAGGAGCTTTGGTTATTTAAAATCACCTAGGCCTAACAAAACATTACCCTCAAGAATTTGCTGTAGATGTTATTTGACTCAAATGTGTTAAACCCAATAGCCTGTGTCAGCAAACAAAAAGTTATTTCCAGGTCAATGTGATAGAAACAAGTGGGTGAAATTGGGATTATCTGCTACAGGCGCTGTTGCTTTTTACAATGACAGAAGCAAGTTCATAGTGCCCAAATCTTGGTGGATGCCCATTGGACTGTTTAAAGATGCAATAGATGATACAGGACACTGTTTGTTTTTTTTCTCAGCAACCTTTGAGATGTCTTGGGATAAGGTGGCGGAAGTTGCTGTGGAAAGGGACACCTGGGCTACTCTGCTCACCCTGATGTGGGTTAAAAAAAAAGGTCGAAGAGCTTCTGTTACCTGGCTGCTTGTGTGTCAGTGTGTCTGTAACTCAGTAAGATGAGTCGGCTTCTCCGGGCAGGTTAGGGATAGGAGTGGATTCTCCTCGCACTACATGCTATTTCTGAATTATTAATGCTTGCCTTTGGCTTGATTGATTTTCCTTGTGGTAATGAGACTCATTACCAGTCTTATTAACAGGTTCCCTGAGTGTGAATGTGCTACCTGATCGGCCAGATCACATGACCCTCTTCTTCACTGTGCCGGTGCATTTTAGAGCTGCGTCTAATGTGTGCTTAAAAGGTTACACTTGACCTGTTGGTAAGATTAGCTCAGTCCAGACGTGAATCAGACTACAAAGGAGGATTTATGCCATGATATCTTGCCATTTGCTATTTCTTCATTTCCTCTGGCCAGCGGCACAACATTAAACTTCATTTAAACCCGTGGGCTTAGTTCAGGTTGCCAGAGCTGACTGGTGGTGGACAAAGCCCGTCCTTGTATACAGCAAGGCCTTAGCTGAAACTTTAGCTGGCTAAGCGCAGCAGCAAGAGGGTAGAGGAGGAGGAGAAAAGAGGATGGCTACAGTAGAACAAGAGGTCCTGGGGTCGAGTTTTAACCCAGCCCTGAATGGCTTGCTGACGTCTGTCCCCCCGGTAACCCAGTCTGATCTACATAACACAGGCCGGCCCCGCTATTCATTGTGTTAACAAGACGGCCTGGCAAATAAAACTGTCAGGTCGCTCAGGCATATGAATGGGCTCTGGCTTTTTTGGCAGAGAAGAAGAAGACTCCTATGAGGTGGTGGGAGGGAAGCCATTGGTGGTTGGTGCCACACAATAGAAATGTAGAAGATTTATCACTAAAGCTATGTCTGTGTATTGGAAAGGAGATGGAAAGCCTCATAGCTTGATAGTTTCCAGGGTTGAAAATGCTCCCTGCCCTGCTGTCTTCTCTCTTTCCCTGGGCCTATGTTGAATCAGAGAGCAGCAACATCTGTGATAGCACCCATATGGGTCAGGAGGCAAATGTCTTGTTAAGCTGAGCTTTTTATTTTGTAAATGGTGTGTTTTGTCTCAGTCATTTAGAGGAGATTAATTTTGAAAGGTGTTGTATTTTGACAGGTCTGCAGGGTCATGTGATGTATGACTGATGGTCACAGAATGCAAACACAGAGAGCTGTGAAGCCCTGATATAAATCATAGTCTGACCTTTGTTTTCTCAGACAGTGTTTGTCACTTCCCTTCCCTGTCCTCTCACTCCCTTGGTCATCTTTCTGCTGCTGTTTTCTCTTGTGTTTCTCTCTCCTTCTTCCTGTTTACCATTTCACCTTGATCTCCCCTCAGCTCACCTGAATCACCCCCCTACTACACTGAGATAAATACACAAACACAGCGTCTGATTTGACTGCGATTGTACACTCTCTGAGAAGATTATGCATGGCAGTCACGAAGACAAAGATGGTCCTTGCATGCAGCCGTCTGAGATCCTGAGGGGGCCTGTCAGTCAGGTGCTGAATTCCAATGAAATCCCAGCATCAAAATTCAAGAGGCTGGCTGATGTGACACAAAAACACATTCGGAGGTCACAGCTAGAGAAAGCACTACGGCTGGCCAGTATTCCTCATTTCCTCTCTCCCTGTGGTTGAGATTGGCTGGAGGTTTAATAATAAGCAAAGGTAAAGAAACATTTGTTTCTGCAATATTATCTCATTTGTCATTTTGAATGCACACAGTGTTTCATTGACCTTGGAAAAAAAGCACACTGTGATTGCTTGATATAATTTTATTAGATATTCTGTATGCACAAACATGGATAACGACCCAATTTATTGCTTTTTCAGGCAGAGTATTTTACACCTCTTCTGTTTGATTTGTCGCGACAGAGCAGCTGGCTGTTTTATTGGCTGGCTATGTATTTGATACACCCGATCAGGAGAGAGGAAATAATGATCTCCTCTCATCTGGTTTAGATATAACTTATAAATATGCACATGTGACACCTTTGGAGCCAGAGACAAAGAGAGCATATATGTGTTTTTGTGTCTCCTAGTGTATTTTTATGAGCTTAGGTGAGCTTAGAAAAGAAAGACGGATGTGTAAGCAGTGAGCTAAAAGGCATAACAGCAGGTAGTGTCATCTCATCCACCAAGTTGGTTCTGGATGTAACAGGAGAGGTGAGGTGTTGGGTTGCTCTTGTGCTCTATGCTTGTTATTGCTTTTGTAACTTTCTGTAGATCCTGTATTATTAGTATGCCTTGACATGTTAGGCAGCCTATTCACTCCAGTCAGCAGCATAATGTATAGATTTATTGACTGAAACCATGTGTGTTTTCATTTGCCATTTAGGCTGCATGTGAAACTAAACATAACAGTCACAAGAGTGCAACGCTGTTGTGCAGTCTGTCAAATATAGTTCTATTTTCTTTAGATTTGTCTTGTTTGTCTGTGAAAGAAACAAAAAAAAACAACAACTGAAGAACATCACCACGTAAAAGAGACGCCAAAGTCAGGGCCTTTTTCTTACCTCAGTACCTCAGACAGGCATCCCACCTGCACCCTGATTTCTTTTTTAGTTGTATTCAAGCTGAGCTATTCAACAGTCAGCTCATCATTATAATTATTCCAGTGGTGTTTATATATTTTACCTGTATTGCCTTTTGTCTCTCCAGTATCATATTTTGTATCCTAACTTAGCAGTATATAAATGCATGATGTCTTGTTTGTAGATACCAGATTTATAAATGCCATTGAATAAAGGGTTATTTGAAATTTACAGTGAATCATCACTAAGAGAGCTATTTTTAATAAATATATAATATGATTTTACATTAAATTAAACATTTTTAGCATCTTTTTAGCTATCCTACAAACCATTTTCTCTCTGATTGATACCACATTGATTCACATTTTTGAATTATCTATTCTTGCACCATTCTTAAAAAAAACAGAACAATTTACAAGCATTAAATTGAGTACCACTGTTTCAGATTAATTAAGTGAGATGCTAGGGAGAGCCCTAGCTGTTTCAAAGTGACAGTTCTCAGCTGTTTCCTCCCTGTTAGTGAAGCACACCAAAGTGACCAGCAGGAGGCAAACATGTCCAACTTAGACACACTGAACTCCAACAGGCACTTTGTTTGCAACACAGGTTCCAGATCCAAGATCATAACTGTCATGGGGGAGTCTTGGGCGGTCGCTGCCAAACAGTCACTATATGATGGAAGCCATGTAGTTAACAAATTAAATGAATAAGTAAATAAATAACCAGCCCATCCTCACTTTCATTTCTGTGGTGGCAACAAGGTTACTGACAAATTTATTAAAAGAAAGACATTTAAGCTTTTTCCAATGTTGGAATGATAAAACTTAACACTTAGTCACAACACGATATGACTGTTGTTAAGCTAAGAAACTGCCAAATGACAACAATATTCACATTATGATTTATAATCAGAAATTCAAAATGCATCTCTGTACTTCAGCAGTGTTGAATAATTTAATGTGTTATCTAATCAAACCCAACTTTCTCTTTCAAATAGTTTCACTAGAGCTTTACTGTATAAGACAGCTGTGTAAGGCTGTGTAATGTTTTCTGGCAGCTTCTGCAATAAAGCCAGTAGCTTTTACTGTGATCTACATCTCCAGTATTTCCCCTGCTTCACTTACCATCTCTAACAGGTGCTCATGCTTTTGGATTAAGACTGACAGACATCAGAAAAGCCCTTTTAGTACCTCACAGAAGACGTAATGTGTGTGTGTGTGTGTGTGTGTGTGTGTGTGTGTGTGTGTTTAAGTATAATATGCTCTTATTTGTGCATGAAGATAAACATAACTTATGTTATTTAATCTCTCCCTTATACTGACTATTTATGAAATCAGTGTAGGTCTCACTTATTTGAAACCATTCAAACTTGTATTCGAAAATTAACTCATGCAGGTCAATGTCATCTTAATGTTATGTTTTCTTTCATGCTTTATTAACTGTAAATGAGAGGTATCCATGATGTTGGAGGGAGGTACCACCATGGGGAAGGAAGTTCAGTCAGAGCTGAAAAGAGTGAATGAAGAAGAGACTCAAAGCGGTCTGTATGTAAATTCTGCTGTGTGAAAAGCAGTCTTATTCTTGTTGAAACAGAAGGAAAGCCAATGTACAAGCATTAATGTCCCCGGTGAAATGATGAAAAGTTGTGCTACTTTTATAAATCACTGCACAGAAAAAGAACACTGAGAGGACATATAACTGAAATTAGGGGGGAAATTCTCTGAATTTAAACACTATTTTGACCAAGTATGATGCACTCTGCTATTAGTGTAGCAAGTTTTCACCCTTCTCACATCAGCAAATCTCTTTAATTCTCCTTAACCTGGGTGCTAGCAATGCTAATTCACCCCGATTTATGCCCTGGTGCTGATCCATGCCTTAATGAAGGCTTAGCGTGCTAAGCTGCCTTTGAACTGTCACTGGAAATAAAGGGAGGCAGGTTCACTGCTGTCATATCCACAGCAAGTTAGCATTTACTGTGCTGAGGCCTACAATTCCAACCCGCCCACCCCGGTAGAGAGTTAATTCATGTCATCCTAACCGTCTCTCTGTCCACTTAGGCTGGTGGAATGTTCAGCTTTTGACTTTAGATAGCTGATGATATTGCTCTCTAACACTGCAAATGATTTTTGCTTCTTGTGATTTGAACAAGAGCCCATTTTTCAGTAAGAGTTGTTCAGGCGCTTATTTACTATATGTTACTTAAAGAACTAGGGGCAAGCAATGTCAACACACAATCACTCTACCAACGCTTTTTCTGTCTTAGTGTCACCCATATACACACATAGTGACTAAGAAAGGTGTGAACACATTATCACTGGTCCAAAGCAGTTTTCATTTTATACACACATATACACCTGTTCAAACTATATCAAAAGCGGCAGTGAGATCTAACAGAGTGAATATGTTGAATGAGTTTGGGCAGAGTCAGCAGCATGGCGTTGGTAAGGGCTGTCTCTGAACATTGTTTTGTCCTAAATCCAGACTGGAATTCTTCCCGTAGATTGTATTTGGACATAGAATACATCATGAATGTCTGTACAAGATTTGTTGTCAATCCATCAAGTAGATGCTGAGATATTATTGGAGCTTGAGAGGAATTTATCTTCTGGGGACTATGAATATCTTTAGCAAATTTTAGGTCCAACCTCATGATGGCACTAAATCACCAAAGTCAGTAGGGTTCATCCTCTGGGAAACATGAATATCTTCATGTTGGTGGCAATCCATCCAATAGCTGTCAAGATATCTCAGTCTGGAAAAAGTGTTTGGATTTTTTTCTTGATAAATGACTTAGACAATTGATTATTTATCAGAATTGTTAACAATGAAGTCTCTGGTTGTGGACTAATCAATTAACTGACGAGTTAATTGATGGGTACAAGGCAGGAAAGATGGGACTGAAAAGTGAAAGAGTGACTGATGGATGAAATAAATATTTCTTGTTATTACGTGCTTTCTTCTTGCTTAGAGTTTTCCTTTTTTACTCCAGTGCCACTATTCATTATTGTTTCATTCAGTCTGATTTTGGCATACCCTCTGTATCACTGCATCCACCTGAGCTCACAGACCCTTCATCCCTGCGGCCCCCTCTCTTTGCCTCCCAGCATCCAGCCATCCATGCATCTCCTCATCTATCCAGTTTAAAGACTGCCAGCCCACTGCAGCGAGGTTTAAGCAGTGCACCACTTCAAAGACCTCTTTGATTCTCTCCTCCTCTTGTTTTATTCCCCTCACCCCCTTCTCTGTGTCCAGCCACCTGTTCCCATCCGGGGGGTCTGTGGAAGAGAAAACCCTTGATCAGAGCTGTACCAACAGCATGGTTTGAACACAGTCCTAGATGGATTTTATGTGTTCTCAGTGGTTGTGATTTTGAGGGGGGAAAGTGTGCCATGTTTTATGTTTAAGATTGTAGTGGCCAATAGAGGTCAGCATTGAACAACAGCAAAGTAGTGTGTTGTTCCTGTTGTCATCCTTGTATTGTGGGACTGAGGCACAAGTATCAAAGTGACCAGGAATAAATATATGAATGATAAAACATGTTCAGAACTACTGTAGGACACTTAGCAGGGATCATTTCTGTGCTCATTAGGTTAACCTCATAAGTTAGGGATATGCTGACAGTTTCGCTTTGACTTTCCCATTACTTTAATGACATATCCTATTTTCATTACATACCCCAAATCCCGGTGGAATCCAGAGCCTCATTTGTCCAAACAGCAAAAGGGGAGCTTGATGACTCTGCAGTGTTAAATTATTTGATTGGTTTATTGATTCACCAAGCCCACTGGTTATTGGTTGGCTTAAGTAGCATATTGACCTGAGAGAATTGACTGTTGCTGTCTAATATTGAAGAAAGGTCCCAGATTTCCACTCCATGAAACAGCACTAAGGAGAAAACACAAGGCTTTTTTTGCTGTATTGATGGAGCATTTTGATAAGACCAAATATGTCGGCTGGAAAACAAATTGCGTGAGTATTCTGAATTTAGCTTTTGTGTGCTAGATTGCACATAAACCCTTTAAACTATCGTCACAGCTTTGACCCTTGTATATCCTCATGTCTCTCTCCATCTCTTTGTCGCTCTTCCTCCCCCTGTCTGTCTCTGTCTGTGTATGATTTGTCGTCATCTGAGGAGTGGGCGAGGTGTCGTCTTAGTTGTGCTCACAGTTCTGCATGAGTCAAGCCGGAATCTAATAGGCTGGATGAGCTGTGATGCTGTTCCTGCTTCTGTTCTGCTGGTTCCCTGACACTTTTTCCTCTGTTGCCGTTTTTCTTCAGCCCGTGTGTGTGTGTGTGTGTGTGTGTGTGTGTGTGTGTGTGTGTGTGTGTGTGTGTGTGTGTGTGTGTGTGTGTGTGT
>JAPMOB010165666.1:0-12535 GCA_029875015.1 Lepomis gibbosus
CATGTATACAGGAGAAACTCTCTCTGCTCACGCATGTAAACGGGTTATCCCGAATGTTTCAGAAACCCGAATCGTGACCTCAACCCGACCATAACCCGAATATTGACAGCATAAACGTAGTCACTGAGTACTGACTTGAAAGTTTTAGGTTTAGCAAGGGAGTTTTAATGAGTGTTCAATTATACAGGTGAAAAAGATCTTGAAAAAGGGGTAGTTGTATGGTCGGAGGAGTAGAGGTAGGCGAGGTAAGCGAGGCAGGCGTGAAGTCCAGGGCTGGTGGTGTGGCAGTTAGTGAAGGTGACGCTGTTTCCAAACAACTGCGCACAGAGAGAAATGGTTGTTAGCACAGGGGTATCCACAATCAACAAAGGTCTCTCTAGAACCACTAGAAGATTTGGCCAAGAGTATGTTACCACGTGAGTGACTGAAACAAATTGGCGCCGGCTGCCTGGATCTCAAGAGAATTTCAGCTGTAGCTTGATAACTTGCAGCCACGTTGGAGAGCCAGGTGCCCTGGAGAAACCCTGCCTGCCCACACACACACATGCACACACAGAACACTAACCCTTGGGGCACGGATAGGCCGTGACATAGCCCTCATCACCTTCTGTTAGTACAGAATAGGACAGTTCTTGCACACAATAAAACGTAGGGGGAGTTTTCGTCTGCAGTGCGTGATAAGACCATCGACTTTATGATTGATAACAGTTGATACTCACACATTAGTTTCTATCATGGGTAAGCCAGCAGCAGCCTACAGTCTACTAAACTTTACAGTGTAGTGATGTTAACACAGCACATCACTCAGAAACAGCTGGACAGTTTCCAGTTGTCATGGTAATTGATTATGTCCAACCATTAACCACACTTCCATTCTCTGTTTGAGAAGGAGCGTTAACCAAAAACGACAGTTAAAACTGGCTGGAGGGGTCTTTAATGTTTCTGCCAGCTCTACTGCACAATGCACTTGGTATCTTGACAGCGACGTAACGCTCAGTATCCTGAGAGGCTCGTTGTGACGAGAGAAACCTTTGACGTCACACCCGAAAGAGGTGTCTCTTTCAAAGGACATGTCTATTTTTGTAAAGGAATAGGATTTATTCATGTACTTTGCTCAAGGCAGGAAGCCCGTTACATAAATATGTTTTTAAAGGTTTTGATGAGTGTGTGTCTGTGTGGGTGTCTGTCCGTGGATGATACGCCATTACGTGCCTCCCACCTCGTGCTATTCAGGCTGTTTCCGCACACTTTTCTGTCCTGTCCTCCCACTGCTTCCAACAGTCCCCCCTCCCTCTCAGACACCAGTGGAGGCCTGTGTGAGCATCATCTGTCTCTGAGTCATGAATGATTGTACTTACATGGGCATTGGACATTCTTAGAAACAAGGAAATCTGCCTTATATAAGAGTCTCTTTCTGTTTATGGATCAATATGAGCAGGATTGATGGTATTTTAGCACCACAGGCCTTGTAAAGAGCACAAGTTATGTGTCTGCCAAACAGTGAGAGCAGAGCATAGATATCTAAAAGTGTTATTTACAGTGGTGAATATACTCTAAACCTTTTCCTAAAAGTAACAATACCACAGTATACTTTCCAATATGTACTAAATGCAGAGTGCAGACTACATGAATGTTAACAATTGTTAGTTTTATCACATTTAGTGTGTCATAGTGGAAGCCATCTCACAATATCCTGACAAAGATACATAGAAAAGATAGTATGTCCAAATTTTTCTGCCTTCTTCTGACAACTTCTATGATCTGTGACATTGACCAGTAGGAACTCAGAGTGCCCTTCAGCAGTAAACATAAGAGAGACTGTAATGTAAGAGAAAGTTGGATGATGTTTTATTTAATCTCTGTGGACCTGTGAACAACCATTTGATCATCCTTGGATCAGGAGCTTTACACCAATGACTCATGCAACATCACATTTCCATGCTGAACACCCACAAACTCATTCTCTTTCTACCGGCTGTTGAGGAAAAAGAAAGACTGCCGTGTGACGACAAATGGTTGCAGGTTCACAGTCATTCATAAAACTGTGATTACGTGGGAATATCAATGCTGTTAGATAAAACAGAGGAGATGATCCATGTCACTTTAGAAATGAAATGTGTACTCGCAAGCCGTGAAAGCTGGCAAGCAATGATTTTTTTGAAAATTTAAAATAACTTTGTCTATTTGCACTGACCTCTATTTTGTCTTTATGCTAGGCTAGGCTAACCACCTCTTGTCTGTCTCTGTACTTAATGAGCGTGGTATCAATCTTCTCATTAAACTCTGAAACAAAGTAAATATGCACACATCCCAAAATGCTGAACTTCTTTACAAACTGTTTTAATGTTGCAGCTGGATGAGGTGGAAGTTATTTTAACTATGTTACATATATTTGGTTAGTTACATCTAAAACAATTTGTCATCTTTTGTAAGATGATCATGTAAACAGCTAAAGAACTAGTAGCCACAGCTGTAAAATAAAAGCAGTGAAGCAAAAAGGAATCGATTTACAGTTCACAGTAATGTTAGTTAATGTGCTTTATCTTTATTAATCAAGAAAATAAAATAAAAAAATAAGACTTGTCATTACTGATTACTCCTTATATTACTCCTAATATAAACTTTAAATCAGTGCATGTGAGCACAGATCCAGATATAAATGTCTGACCAATCAAATAACCTGGCCTGACAGACCAACAATGTACTTAAATCAATATACTAGAGGCAATTTGAAAAAATACACAGCTGCCTTTTTACTGGTGTACATACACATTTCAATAATCCTTCAGCTCTTCAGACTGTCAGCTACATTATGCCTTAACAGATGAACAGTCTTCTGTGTTTCAGATGTCTTGCCAATTAACATGCCATTAGTAGCAAAAAAATTCCAAAGTAATGTCACACATGTTTAGCACCTCTTGCCATCACATTTAGTGTTAACATTAATTTGAGCACATGTGAACGTTAATAGCTTACTCAGGGCTCGTGGTGTTAATGCATCTGAGTGTGAAGAGTTCACAGTAGAGTGTAGATCTCTGCCAGGTGTGTCTGGGGAAACGTGGGTGGGGAACAGGGAGTGCAGGGCAGGATGTGTATGCCTGAGTGGTAGTGGAATGAAGGGGTACAGTTTTTTTTCCATAGTATAGTGTACGTTTTGTTAAACTGATGAATGCTGCATTTTTGTACTGTATAATATTGTCAGGGTCGGTGGGTGCGCAAAGCAGGAGTGAGCCCAAATGCATAACACTTAGCACTGAGATACAGTTCCAGGTTTCTTTAATTCAAGCAAGACAAAACTCACATGTAGTGAAAACTGACACATCCAGAAATGCAGACCGAGGTAGCACAGTGACTGGCAGAAGGCACAACATTCAATAGAACATACATGCAACAATGACCACACAGGGAATTGACAGAAACACTAAATATTTATACACAGGGGCCAACGAGCAGGGCGGGAGCAACACAGGTGACAGGTATCAGGGTTAACGAGACAGAGAGACAGAAGGGGAAAAGGCTTAAAGGCAGATTAATGGAGGTGAACAGACATAACACAAGTACTGAACACCAAACATGTCAAAGTAAGTAGTAACAGATCAGAATAATGAAAACAACAAACTTATCCAGATCACAACTAAACTAACATCAACGAGGAACACAGACCGAAAGCTAAGACTCGAACAGAACTCAGAGCAGACATGGGCAAAACACAGAAGTACACAGACCAGGAGTAAACATTTAAGACATGAACTAAGGCAGACACCGAGATAACAGGACAGATCAGAACCACCACACAGAACAAACAGGAGACTGGACACAAGACCACAGACAGACAGGACTGAAAGCCAAAACCCAGACACAGAGAAAGCAAAATCAAAATGCAGAGAAGGCATGGCCAAAATAATCTAACCCAGACAAGCTCAAGACTGGATCGTGACAAGTATAGTCTCAGTGTGTAATGGTACTGTAAGAGAGTGTCCTGGGTCCTGTAGCTACAGCTTACTAACCCAATACTTGCAGTGTTGTTATTCTCTATATCATGGGATTTGTCATGGATGGTATTGAATTTCTTCACCCAACCTTTAATAAGGAATTAATAAAGAGGATGATAAGTCCAAACACACCACAAATCCTCCCTTTTCCCTCTCAAACAAAGAAGAGTTGAATCTCCATACTCCAAGATGGTGGCGAAGAAAACAAAAGTGGGAATTTATTCATCTTGTATTGTACCTACCTTCACAACATTTCATCTTTAATCTGCAGGTGCTGCGATTCAAGATGAGACCAAACTTTTCTATGGATGTCAGTTTTTGAGCCACAACAAGGTTAAAATGTGGCCTGCAACAGACTAGGTAAAGCTTGTTTTTAGCCGAATGCCGGAAATGCCTTTTGTTATGTCGTAATGCATATTGTAAAACAGGAAATACTGCTGAAAAGAAACAGTCTAAGCTTTATGATATGCTCAGTCAATGAAAAAAGTTTTTCAAAAGTGGTGAATCACCACAACTATGTGAAGCCCCTAAGCTTACAGTCATAAATCTGAACAAAGAATATTAGACTGATGATCTTCCCCTGCAAAACAAACAGAAAGAACAGAGTTGCTATCGTAATCATTGTTGCTTTTAAATTAGATTGGATGAATGGTGAAAATGAGGGGTAATGTGGTGTTCTGCAGCATTTTTTCATCACGGGATCACAGGAGATTCAGGTAAAATAAGCCTTTTTGTATAATATTAGTTTGTGAATTGTGGGAGAGAAGAAGCAACTGAACCACAGCACATTCAGAAAACAAACAAACTATCATATGTGCTCTGATGTACAGCAAGAGTATCTTTGTGTTGAAAAATGGTTGGGACATTTAGGAACTCAGATTAGAGGTGAGAAGAAACACTTAGTCCACAAGATGTGATAATGCACAATATTTGAGTCACAATAACAAGACAACAAGATACCCCAATACTATTTCCAGAAGATTTTGACTATTAAAATCTTGATTTCATTTTCTGCACCAATTTATGGTGGAAATGTCTTTATTTATATGAAGGGAAACAAAATCCATGTGGCTGGTGACAAATCAGAATATAAAAATATTATCACAAGCTTGTTTTTTAGCCTAAGTAGCTTTTTTTGGACAAGTCAAATTTGTTTCTGCTACATTTACATTGCATTTCATGTTTTCCTATTGTGCAAGTAAAACTTTCTCATAGACTCTTTATTTGTTATTTAACATTTTCAGAATACTTTTATAAAATGCTTCAGAAAAGTGGTGGGGAAAAAAATCACCCGTCTCAAAAAGTGTTGGGGACATGTCCCCAGCGTTCAGTGTAAATGACACCTATAATGTACCGCCAGAAAACTAAGAAACTAAGAAGAAAACTAAGCCATGACAGACTCGCTACGCCTCAGCTATGCTGGAAGCTCTATGAGCGAGATGCTAACATCAGTACGCTAAAATGTTCACAGTGACAAAACTAACATGTTGAGTAGGTAATATTTACAAGCTTTACCATCTTAGTTTAGCATGTTTGCATGCTAATGTTTGCTAATTGGCACTAAACAAGTTCAACTGATGGGAATGCCATTAGCTTTTGAATGTCATAAACCAAAGTATGGGATAACTTACATTTTTGCCCTGCTGGTTAAGGGACCGTTAATGTTAGAACATTTCACCCGAAGGTGGACATGAATGTCTGAACCAGATTTCATGACAATCTATCCAATAGTTGTTGAGATATTTTAGTTTGAACTAAAGTGGTGGACCAATCATGCCATTGACATTACCATCCCTAGATCCATGTCACTAGCACAGTTAAAATAGGCTACAGTTTTAACACTATTCATCTGACTCAGATATAAACTTTAATGTCTATACTTCATTCTAAAATAAACATGTACCAATCATTAAACGCGTCAGTGTCCTCGTACTTTTGACTGCATGCTTTCTCTCTCAGGTTTTATATCACAGTGAGGCTTCTCAGCCAGTAGGTACACTTAATAATATCAACTAACTGTGGGTGGTGAACATACTTGTTTGTACTCATGCCAATACCATCTTATCCAATATTGGTAAAAACTGTCCACGTCTTAACCTGTTCATCACAACGAATGAGCCTATTCTTAGCTACACTTTTGGTTCTGCTCCAGCGTGGAAGTCAGGGAATAGTAAAATCTTGAACATTAGGATGGATTGTGTAGGATGAGTAGAATAAAGTATTTTGTTCCAAATGAATCCAGGCCTTCTTCCACACGTGTAAATCCAATTAGAGGGACCAGAGGAGTTGGCTTTCCCCTGCCGATGTCTGACACATTTACTGAGCCTCATAAAGAGGCATCCCAGGCTGCACACTATTAACCACGAATGCGCCTGAACTAATCTGTTGCTTTGTAAAAGCCAGACAGAATATGCAAACAAATGCACTTGACTGTTTTTCATTAAATTAATAGACAACCCTGCAGATTTTCTTTTAAATTAGCATACTTACTCTACACATGGTGAAATTAAGCAAACACAAGCAGAGCAACAGATGAAGTCATTCTTTTTTGAATATCACTGACCTATTTTCCTCCCCTGCAAGGCCTCTTTGCAAAATGTATTTCAGCACTACATGGGCTCTGTTACCTAACAATAACTGAAACACAATTACAGACATAATTAAATGAAATTTTAATTCTAAAGTGCAGTATCACAGATTTTAAGCTATCTGATGGCGAGACTGACATAATGGAATAAAAGTTAATTCAGCCTAAGAACCCTTGGTGAGTTAATCCTCAGGCACTGGCACATGCAGTTGGTTTTGAAGCCGTAATTTATGCCCTTCACAGCCTCAGTAGAATACACCATAGGAATCTGAAAAATGTTGAGTCAAGGCATCGTATTGTGAGCTGAGCTCAGCAGAATCAGTGGTGTTCCCTGGCCCAGTGACCCACTGTCCGACTGATCCACTTTTAACCGCACCTCCTCCTCTTATGTCACTCAATGCGTCACCCCTCCCTTTCCTTTCTTTTGCACGCCACACTGCGACATGGCCGCCCATAAACCTCAGAGCACTGCAGTGAGAAGCTGGGAGAATCACTTATTGCAGTGCCTCACTGGACTCAGAAAACACGTCTACGTAAAGAGCAAGAGAAACAAAAAAACACTATTTTATGATTAATGAAATGGACGTCCACATAGGAAAAATGCATGCACAAAGACATTCAAACAGAGATGATAATGTTGAGTGTTGAGTGTAAAACATTATTTATTTTCTTCCCCTGTAAATGACAATTCCTCCATCCTTGTCTCTGCCTGGGTGGCTGGCAGTGTAATATAAATTTATTCCACAAGATACATCATATTGCACTGGAGTGTACGGGTGTGTATGGGTCTTTAGCTCCTGAATTTATGGTTGTACATCACATTTAGGGACAGGTTTCCTACTGTCCAGGATTGTTGTTGCACCAGCTTTTCATGAATTCATCTTTAAGTTTTAGTTTGAAGACATTCCAAAGTTCTCAGTAACTACTATTGTACCTAGTTTCATGATTTAAAAGAACAATTGTTCTATCACAAAAATAGAAAGCTTAGCTCAAAAGGCGATCAGTGCTCTGCCAAACTGGAGTCAGAACTAAATTGGGTTGCACCATTAAAACTTAAGGAATATCTTGGTTTCTTATTTATAAATGCTTACACAGAAATATGTATGTCTAAGTGTTAAAGGGGCTGTAAACAATATACTTCCTGTCCGTTCTTGCAGACTAGCACTGTCTTCCATCCTCTCCTCATCTCCACCACTCCCCCTCCTTCAACACATGAACTCGCAGTGGTGTTTGCCTTACAGCATTTGGCATAGCAGCAATGGAAAGCAGTGGGATATGCTACACTGTATATATGTATTGTGACCAGACGTCCTGGCTTTAAAACACCATATTGTCCTGGTTTTCACCACAATTAAAATAATAATTAAATAGCATACTTGTGTAGTAGCAGCTCAGTTTAGTACAACACTTTGTATAACTATGCTAAATTTGAACTGAGAAATTGGTGCAACTGGACTAATGGTCAGTAATAGATCACTAGTAGTTATATTACCAGATGGGGGACAGAGATGGGGTTAAAAGCACAGTGGGAAAACTTTTTTTAAGACCTTCTTGGCTGGAAAAATATCATTAACAGTTTTAAATCCCAACGCTTAAAGGGGAACATTTGTTGCATTTGAGAGCAGTGTGAATTGGAGTTAACCCATACAGTCTATGAGTTAACCATGTTGGCAAGATTGTTTTTCAGCTGTTTGGTAATTAGTTGTGCCTAAATATGTGCCTATCTGAGGAACATAATTAATGTATACCATCACAAAACAAACAATTTATCATCCAGCGAGCAAAACATCCAAATGTGCCATATGGATTGAATCCAACATTGTCCCCCAGGTTCTCAGGGAAGAAAACAAATGACAGCTCAGTAGCACCTTAAGAAGGCTGTGGGCTGTGCGAGGAGAGAGATTCATTAATCAGTGGCCAGAGGGTTCAGTAGCTTGACACTTTGACACATCTGCGGGCTGCTGAGCTGAAAACTGCAGATACTGTTTGTCCTGACTTCACAAATGAAAAAAGGCATTATGTTGCAGAATCCCTAATGTGTTTTGGGGATGCAGAGTGATTTATAGTTTTTATGAAATGAGCATTAGGTGTTGTTTCTGTTACAAAGGCAATGATTGTAGACTGGGTTTTATACTGTAGAGAAAAACTCCTAACAGTGTAATGTAAAAGGAGGGAAGATCAGTAGAAAGCAAATCCGTTAAGATCAACTTTTTATGTCATTTTTTAAAACAGCTTTTATTTCACACATGGCTCACTAATGGCAATGTGCATAGAAATGAGAGGAGACGGATGATTGATTACAGTGTCTGCAGACTCTTAGAATAAAAAAACATTTTGCAGCAGAAATTAAACCTCACATAGAGAGAAAAGATTCCCGAACACATGTTTGCTTGCAAAGGTTTAGAAACCTTTAAAAGTTAAATCTAAATTTATTGTTATTCAGGACCTTTTAAGGCTTTAAATAATATAAAAATAATTTAAAGAAATTATATTACCAGATTTCAGGTCCAGGGTCCCTACTTTAATGTCCAAGATAATTAGACCTCAAATCAATGAACACTTAAAAATGCATTCATCAACACTGGTTGCTCTTACAAGCCATATTCTCACGTAATTAATATCAAATTTAGTCATCCACAGCACACTGAATGATGTTGTTATGGTGTTGTGTGTTACAGCAACAGCTGGAGTGCAAGCATGCTGCCTGAAGCTTGTAATATGTGAGCAGTTGGCAGTGAATCTCTCTAGAGAGCCTGAACCACAGGAAGTCCTCATTTATGAGAATGAGTAAGATAAATGAGAGGACACGGGGCAAAATATGAAATCTCACAGGTAATGAGGAATGCTCCAGTGGCTCCAGATGTTGATGGAGATCCTGGAACAGCTGGTATTTAGCTGTAATTGCCACATAAGGCTTTTCTGTTCTCAGGTATGTCTGGTGTTCTTCCTCGGACCACTGGGAAACATTGTCTGGATCATTCAGCTCCTCCCTCTGATTCTGCTGACAACACAATTTTACCATCTTCTTGGTGGATCAAATGAGGTGCTAGATTTCTGACCACAATGTGCTTGATGCTGCCACCTTGACATTCCTGATGGAGGTATACCGTTTAAGTTTTGGCCCACAGAGAGCACATGCAGAACTTAATCTGGAAAAATCACAAAGTGAATTCATGCTGTTCACTGTTTACAAGTTATACTAACATTTTAGCAGCTGAAAAAATTGAATGACTCTCATTAACACAGATTAAGTAGAGTCAGATGTGCAAGTTAATCTTATAGCTGTTGCTAATTTTTGGCCTGCCAGAGGCACAAAAGGCAAGCCGACAGGCGCACACCTCTGACATATTGTTTCATTTTAAAAATGATATCGCTAACATTTTAATGACCAGTTCCCTATTTACACATCCAGCAAATACATATGAGATATATATATGAAAGT
The DNA here is from genome assembly GCA_029875015.1 of Lepomis gibbosus. Classification (NCBI taxonomy): domain Eukaryota; kingdom Metazoa; phylum Chordata; class Actinopteri; order Centrarchiformes; family Centrarchidae; genus Lepomis; species Lepomis gibbosus. Next base: position 10,022 of record JAPMOB010165666.1, read on the forward strand.
GTAGATTTTCCAAACGGCCACATTAAGCCAGGGTGGAAAGCTCTCATGACTGAGAAAGGCAAGAGGTGATTTAGCAGTTTAGTAATTTTTCAACACTCTTTCCTGGAAGACATGTAAAGAGTTGTCAGGAATAACTATGCAAATAATGAGCTGAGTTAAAAATTCAATCATACTTTTACACCTTGACACACTCTGCCACTCTAATCGCTGGTAGTAAAAGTCAAAAAGGTGTGGCTGCAGAGGGTGTCAGACATTCAATCATCCAACAATATATACTCTAGTTTGGTCCGCACCAACTGCAGAGGGAAGTATCTGGCCATTAAGCTAAATGTTTGGTTACACCAGCTAGTTCCTGCAATGCTGACGTGAACTTAAACCATACAGTATATTTAATATATGTACTATATCCATAGCTATTATCATTGTATTTGAATAGGTTAACACAATCTTAATTGTGCAGCTATTTTTAATACTGCGTCAGCTGCTACTAAGCATGATGTATAGCCAATATGCTGATTATTTTGATTGACTTAAGCCCACTCAAGTGTCTCCACATCTGCAAGGTGGGCGAAGAGTCTGCTGCTGAACAGAGGTAGATAGTGCTGGGAGGCAGTAAGCTGTGCTGAAAAATCATGTCACTAATACATCTTACATAAAAGGGGCAGAAAGACCTAAGAAATATATTTGAAAGAGTGAGCCTGAGAAAAACAGACAGCATGACTCAAGCTTTGAATTGTTATTGAATACGACTGAGTTCAGGTGAAAAAAGAGAAAACAATACAATAGAGGGAGAAAAGAAGTGGAAGACCCATGGAAACTAAAAGTGTTGTGTTGTGCAGCCAGTGTTTGAAGGGCTCAGCTGTGATTAGAGTACATGCTCTACCTCTTCACTCCCACGCTGTGCCACATCTCACTCGTCACTCTTGAAATTACTGGAATCCATCAGCTGTCACATGGATGTTAACAGTCTCTGAGAGCTATTTGACAATACAGTAGCACATAAAATGTAGACCACTGAAGGACTTCATGTTCATGCAGCTATACAGCTGTATTGGACTGTAAGTAAGGATGCTGGGTCTTAGACAAGCATCTACACCTGCTGGTACCACAGTCGTAGCAGTTAATTTTCCTTAAGTTACTGTTTCTCATGAAAGTGTTTTGCTGGCTATTTGAGAAAAACTTTCATTGTTGTTTTTTGAAGATGTACTAATCAAGATTTTATATGGTATAAAAATGGATAAAATTAATTTTCACATCCCTGGCTTGCATCGTATTGTGAAAAATGTTATGTATGAATCCACAGAAATATATGGAGCATTTTAGCTCATTGTTTTAAAATATACCGTCTGCAACTTTACTAATTAAGTTCAGTCTCTGCACTTTAATAAACCTTGTTCACAGTAAGAGGAAGCTGTTTTTAGCCAACTACTGCTCAACACTACAAGGTCCAAGGTAAATATATTTGTCATATAAGTTTGTAGTTCCCTTTGTGCTACAAAGCAAACAATATGAATACAAAAATTATAAAAACTTATACAGACATAAACTATTTTAGATGAAATTAGGAGTCTCACAGCCTGAGGGAAGAAGCTGCTCTGCAGTCTGGTGGTGAAACGGCAGATACTTCTGTATCTCTTGCCAGATGGCAGCAGGGTGAGCAGGGGTTGGTAGTGTCGCTTAGCATCCTTTGGGCTCTGCGCAGGCACCTCACCTCACCAGTAATCTTCTGAGCAGTTTTAATCACCTGCTGCAGAGCCTACCTGCCCAGCACCAAATGGCAAACAAAGCAAAGTTAGCGACCAGCTGGTGAACATAGTGGATCATTTAGCAGGTTAGAGTACATTCATCAGATGGACAGTAAAAAGACTCCAAATGAATGTTGCTGTCTGCTGGATGTGTAAATAGGCAACCGTTGTTAACAATTTATATTTTATAAAGAACTTTATAACAGGTCAATGCTGTATTTGTTGAGTACTCCAGTGCACACTTTGTAGCTCTAAGAAAACGTCTAATTTTTAAGGCACATTTACTAGTGTAAATGAATTCCACCTACAATATATAAATGTGCAGATCATCGTTGTAGGAGAGCTGAACCCTTTGTTGAGCATTTATAGTAAGGAGATCAATAATTCAACATGTGTGTCCCACAATGAATAGGTCACATCAGCTGCATGTACTTCTCTGCAGCTCATAATAATACAACTGCCCACACACACACAATAGTGATCACAAACTTTCACATTTCTCATAATATTTCATGATTGTACAAGCTTTGAGCTTTGATTTATCATTATGGTGCTTCAAGTTAACATAAACCATACTGTATTGTCTTTTCACTTGGGACAGACCTGGTGGCAACCTCTGGGTCTGAAAAGTGAAGCCAATATGAAAGTGCCTTAAACCTACATTCTTTCTAATGTCCAACAGGAGGCTTCAAAATGGTAGTCCACAAACCGCTGGCTGACGTCACAGTGGCTACATCCACTTCTTTTATACAGTCTATGGGAGAGACCC
>JAPMOB010165700.1:0-15574 GCA_029875015.1 Lepomis gibbosus
CACACACACAGCTGCACACAAAGCTCCACATTGCTTGAAGGTCATGCAGCTCCTTTCTCAATCTCTTCTCAATCTACACTTTTTTTCTCTGCATCCACGGTGAAAACAAATTCAGCAGGAGGGCATTGTGGGAATCACGTGAGGTGGGACCATATCACCGCTATTATGCAAATTAGTTCTGAGGATCAGCAACAAGGCCAAGACAACCCTGACTGAGTCAAGCTACTGCATTATATGTCTGCAAAAACAGCTATAACATGGTTGAACATACAGATCAGATTTTAGTTTTTTGAGCAACTGACTGACTTCAATACTTTCACCAAAGACAGGCAGACCGATACAAACACATTTCTGAAATGAGGGGAGAGAAAATGAAACTGTTTGCTAACCAACCGAAAAGGAACTACTGCAAATTTATAAGACAGTATGTGCAAGGTGATTTGCCATTGAAAATTATAGAGACATGATAGGTTATTAAATATATTTTTAATTGCCTTAAAAAATTATTTCATCCCTATAAACTTACTATAAAATACCACACAATGTCGAAATTTATGAGGGAGTGATCACTGATGTGTCTTTGATGAAAGATGTGTGAGACACTCATTTCCACTCATTCCAAGTCTAGATTGTTAAATTATTTTACATTCTCTGGATTTCTGTTGGGCTTTGAGGATTTTAGACCTGCTCAAATTCATAAAGGCATTTGAAAACTCATTGGATAGGCTCAAAAAATGCATCATCATGTTTAAAACAAGGCTGTTTTTCTAAGCTCCACGTGAAAGTAAGCACATACAAAATGTTGGTAATAATCTATGAAGGTATTTTTGAGTCTCTTTAATGCAAGCCAAAAAAAATTTTGTGAGCATGTTTATCACACTGAAATCGAAAATCAGGTTTGTAATTAAAAATAAACAGGCCTTTTTTGAGTCACAAAAAGTTTTAATTGCTATTATGTCATGTTTTTATTGCAAGTCAAGAGTCTATTGCTGTTTCCTTTTTTGAATGACATGTCTAACAGTTAGCTAACTGTTAGCTGTCTTAGCATGAAGCTTGATTGGCAGTGAAACAGACATGATTAGGCATGATTAGCTTTAGGTTAGCAACTCATGTTTAACACATTGTACAAGATATCCAGCAAAACTATTTTTTTCTTTGACTGTGGTAATTTAAGTTTATGGTCACACAGCATAAACTAGACTTTAGACCCCAGATATAACATTGAAAATGTAGACTAATCTAGATATTTAGAGTGTTCCTGCTTTGTTACTAGGTAGACTATCTCCACTATCGCGGCTTCCGTCCTGGTATCGACGGACATAACTCGGGATTTTCTCAGGTGACTTGTTACAAAAATAATTGCTCCAGTTGACTTGTTTTTTGTGGAACTTCCGGGTTCTGATTGATTACCCCTGCAGAAGAACCGTAGATACCTCCTCGTTTCAAGTCTCTCCCGTTGAAATACTGGAATTGAGCCAGCCAAAGTTTGTTGGTTACAAAATGTTCTCGTTTTTAGCTGAAAGTGAGTAAAAACATTCTTTAAACTGTAATGGACATTTGGTTTAAATGCTAAACTACAAGTGAACGAAATTTCAATTTGAATGACGACCTTGGGAGTTTCCATAGAGCTGCAGGGAGTTTAGGAAGGTCACTGTGACCTCTTAAACGCCATTGATTAGATAAGTGGCTGCACAGGTTTGACTTTCCCTGGAACTCTTTCTGAACAGGAAGGAGGCCAGACATATCTGGCAAAGCATGAGCTTTGTTCACAGGCTAGTTTTTAGTCATAATTTAATAATTGGGTGATTCCAGATTTCACACACTGTTGACTGGGACGACACAAGGAGTGAACAATAATTAGCACTGTACGGCTTTCCTCCATCTGGTCCATTCTGAATTTCGAGGGTCATCGAAATATCGGGACTGCAAACAATGTACTGTAGTGTGCCTAGCTATGAGTGAGTGAGTTCCACCTACAGGTCATAGAGAGGCTTTGCACCTCAAAATGCCAGGAGAAAACAAAAGTACCACAATTTTTGTAGCTAAACTGTATAAGTCTATGTTTTAGTAATCACGTACATGCATATGCATCTATAATAATTCTTTCAGTTCAACAATGTATATTCACTGGAAACATACATATGTATCGTCAATTGTGATAACTAGTGATAATTTAACCAAAAAATACACTTTATTCCGTTCATTCCTTCAGTATTCACTACATGGAGTATGAGTCTGGAACGGCAAGTAAACTGCAACTTGATTTTAGTGACACTTCCAAAGATAATTATCACCTAACTCACTGTTTCCCTTTTAATCCACTTGTTATATCTCACAACTGTCATGTTTGGTTCAGTCTCACTGCTCTAATTACCTGGTTTCCAACAGCAGCAGGCAGCTGTTCTGCTGAAAAATACCTCAATGTACAGTAGCTGCAATTAAAAAATTGTTTTTGTTATTAATTCATTTATGGATTTTTTATTTAAAGTTTAATCATTATGTTTATTAACAAAAGTAATGAAAAATCAAGTGTTTTGAGCTGAAATCAGTGTCTTGTTCCACAGGGCCACAGTCCCAACCTGTTTCTTAAAAAGAGAAGCATTAAAACCTCATAATACTGCTGCTGTTACCAGCAAACATTTGATATTTTTATGTTTTAAAAGCTCTGCAAAAAATGTCACCAAAGATTTAATACCATCAAGTGATAGCTTCCTATCAGGAGGCCATCAACCACCTGCCCAACATCATCTGTCACAAGAGTGTGTGCTTCTGCCTTGCACAAAGAAAACAGGGGCCAGGGGCCAAATATGACTATCCATTCAGTTGATTTGGAGACATGCTCAGGTTTGTTGTATTGTATCCCTCGCCATCTTCATGTGGACAGCTCAGGGCACCAGCTCTCACTACCTACTACCCATCAGCCCCATCACAGAGAGAGAGCGATCTCTCTCACTGCTCTTCTCTCTACTTCTGTCTCTTATATTGTGACTGTCACGCCTGCTCTCTCACAACCTAAACACAAAACCTCTCTCATATGTGTTTTGCACTGCCTGGGTGAGATGCTCCATTCTGACAACAGACACGGTGAGAAATGTCAGAGGCAAAAATCTCTCCCGATCATTGATATTTGTCAAAGAAGGGGAGCTGGGTGTGATGCTGCTGTCTGTCCGGGCTGGAAGTGGAGAAGCTGACAGGCTGAGATAAAGCTGTTGAGACAAGGAGAAGGCTTGTAGAGAAAGAGAGAAGAAACACAAGGTCTGACTCAGGCAGAGAGGAAGTTACTCCTCCAACGCACCTTTACAGTATGCGGTGACAGTAAGGTCAAGTCACAGTGAGACATGTCTAACCTAACAGCTTCACAGCTTGTGTGAAACATCCCTTTATACTGAATGCTATATAAATAAATAATACATTGTTCTTGCTGTTATTATTAATTTGATGTAGTTTATTACTATTTAAACCAGGGCAAAGGGTGTATTTTATTTGTTAGTGGCAATACAACACGTGTGCGGGAATGTGTTTTCAGCAAAATACCTTAGTGTGCAGTAGGTGCAATTCACAGTAATTTTTCTTTTTGATTTATTTATGTATTTTTTATTAAATTATGGGCATACTGATGTTTATAACAACTGAGCGATGTAGTACTACTAAAATTTGAAACTTAGTGGAAATAATCTTACAGCTGAATAAACAAAATGATCCATATGGTGGACATTTAAACCTGCAACAAGCTTTGTCAAAACTGAGCAGGAAAAATAAATCTTATTTCCACTCTGTGATGTTTTATTCAACATGTTATTAATGATGCATCATGCTTCAGACACAGCTTATTAAATGCTCAACCAGAGAGGAGAATGCTTTGCATCATTGTTAAACTACAATAGTGCCTCTCACATCATCTCCGGTGCAGTGGGACACTCTGACCATGACACGGTCCACTTGATTCCCTCATACAGGCAGAAATTAAAGCTCTGTAAACCTGTTGTGAGGACATGAAAGCAGTGGACCAGGGAAGCTATGGAGGACCTTCAGGCATACTTGGACTGTACTTACTGGGATGTTCACAGTTCACAGGCACCGTAGATCTACATCAGCTTCTGTGAGGACAGCTGTGTACCATCACCTGTCAGGGTGAGATATAACAATGACCCTGGTTCAAAACTAAACTCTGACAGCTAAACAAAGAAGTGTTTAGGAGCGGGGACAGGTATCAAGAGTCAAAGTACAGGTTTGGCAAGGCAGTGAGGGAAGTGAACAAACTGAATGAGTTACTACCGAAATGAAATGGAGTTATATAACTAAAGTTCAGGAACAAGACCACGCCTCTCTCTTTCTAATTCGACCACCTGCGCCTCATTCAATTCCTCCAATCCAACTACCCATGCTTCACTCATTTCAACCACCTGTACTTCTCTAATCCAATCACAGTTCTAACATCCCTCCACCCCAAACTCTTGTTTTCACCAGCTGACTCTTGTTTTCTTACCTCTTTTAATGAGCTATGTGGTGGCCCAGTGGACAGCACTGCAGCCTCACAGCAAGAAGGTCCAGGGTTCAGACCGGGCTCAGCCAGGCCTTTCTGTGTGGAGTTTTCATGGGTTTCCCCAGAGTGCTCCAGTTGGGCTATCAAAGACATGCATGCTAAATTCCACGGACAGTTCTTACCCTGTGACTCCATCCACAAGCTCCACCTCCACTGGACTTAAAGGGTAACTTCTATATTTCCCCATGTTTTTGTGTGTGAGAAATTGGGAGACGTTTTTTGCAATTGGTCCAGTATTGAGCATTCATGCTGCAGCTGGCAGCAGTGACACAGGGCTGCAACGTAGTCCTTGTGGACAATTGCGCCTTGTCCAAGTACGTCCACTATAGCGTTTGTTTTTGCCACTGACAGGCTCAACATGTGTGCCTGTGTCTGACAACATTATGGAAAGGAGCCATAAGGAGATAGACATTTTTTTAAAGGTAAGATTGACCAGTTTGAACAGAAACAGTTACTATATCGCTATAGTCAAAACCACCAGACTTGCTTGACAAAAATAGTGATTTTTTTTGGTCTACTATTTCCTTGATCTGTTGGTTTGTGTTATTGTTGTGTTGTTTTTAACCCTTTAAAAGCATCAAATTCACACAATAACACAAACTAACTGAAGGAGGCAGAAGTAGACCAGCAATCAGACTGGATGCGAGCTGAAACCACCTTCAGGGGAACGGTATTCGAAACAGGTCATACACCTGTGATTAGCTAAGTTGACGCCCCACTACATTCAGCGTGTAACCTATTTTTTAACAAGCTGTTTTGCAGCCCTGCATGCTGCGATCCAGGGCTGGATCACAGATGTGCATATGCTGTGTGTCACTGACGCTTTCGAAATAACTTACTCCCTGCAGCTTTGTCATTGCGATCTGATTGCTCTGCTGGAGTACATGAACCTCTTCATACAGCAACTCATTCCCTTTTCTCTCTCAGGCAAGACAGCTACCAAATTGGCCAGCCTCCCCGCATTGCAGGTGCCAAATTACATCTTAAGTGGTTACAATAGGACGGGGAGTAGCTGATGTGTGGATAGGTACACATAAATGGCATTTATGAGACAGCTTAACAACTTTATCCTACTATCTACTGTACTAAACTCTCCATCCACCTCCTGGCCTCTAGTGGAGTAAAGGGGAGCCGCTAGAGTGGAGATCACTATTAGTGCCCACTGCGGAGCCCTGTGGTGTTCTGGGGGGCCGGTAATGGCCCACTTTGAGGCGTGGTAGGAGCTTGTCAGGGGGGCCTAATGAAGACAAAGGAATGGTTTCTGGAGGAGAGAGGCACGGGTGAGGAGGAGCTAATGCTCTGTTAATGGAAACCTCTGCTGTCCTTGACAAATCGTAGGGTTGGAGATGGCGCTCGCACAGTGGGTGAGTCAGTGCGTGGATGCATATGCAAACACTGTTATTGCCACTGTTGCTGGTTGTGCAGCCTTTACATATTACTTCTCCCATCTCAACTGGAATGTGCAGACAGTGTGCTATTTAAGAGGTTTTATTATAATTCACTGAACAACCAGATACAAAGTTAATAAGTTAAATCTGGCACTTGGTTTAACAGCCTTTTTGTAAAGTAGCAGTAATGCAGAAGTTACCCTTGAGTGAAATAGGCTGTAATGTCCAGGCATCAGCAAAGTGTACCTAAAGATCTCAGAGATGTCGACCAATTCTGAAAGCTAAAATGGATGGTGGTATGTTGACGTGACAATATGACCAGAAGAACTGTGACAGGGCTGAAGGTGAAAATATGTGAATACCTCTTATTACTGCTATTATTTAAAGCTGCGCCAATCAATATTTCTAAGACAACAATGACTCAAAGGACAATGCATAATGTGAAGTGTGTTCCCCTCACCTGTAAAGAACCTGTTGGTATCTTTAAGCTCACTGTTTACTCACATAAACTCAAATTCCAGCTGCAGCAAGCAACTGTTTTTAGCTAAAAAGCTCTGATAAACCCACCGTGCACTACTGTCCAGCATGAAACAGCGGCCAGACAAAGTTAGCCACTGTCTGGTGAACATAGTTGAGAATTTAGCAGCTAAAGAGCAAGGTATTTTTCTCCAGAGTCAATGAAAACAAAAACAGAACTCAAATAAGAGGGAATGTTGGACTTACAGTTATCACGTGGGCAGAAATGTGAATAAATGATAATTTTGTTCTGTGTCTGCAGGATGTGGAAATAAAAACTATATCTCCTTTGTAAAGTGATATGTGTCAGATGTCTTAGCTTGTTTTGCTTAGTCAAAAAATGCAGCTTTAAAGACCATAAAACATGTTTTCTCACTGTTATCTAGCCACCTCAAATGTCGAGTTACAAGGATTTTGTTTACACAAATTGCCTTTAGGAAGATGAGACATTTCCTCCACATCCACAACTGAAATAAGTTTGTGCAGGCTCTGCATCCGCTTCATTGAACGTTGTCTAGGTTTCTGCCAGAATATAATGAAAGGGTAAAAGATTAGCCTGACGTCTGTATAGAAAATTGTCTGGAAAAGGTACAAATTTAACTCATATGGATAAAGAGGTACATAAAAACATACATTCTCACTTCAGTCTGTCTCTGAAATGTCTGTCTCCACCGCAATACACTGGAGCTAAATGGAAGAAGAGCTCCTGGCACTAAAAAATGAGATTTAGAAAATTCAAAACATCTTTCACTTACCTTAATTATACCGCAGTTGCCATGCACACATATGTCACAGAAATCAAGAATTGTAAAAACACTGGCATTGAAAGCGTTCCAAGATTTATCAGAATTGTCAAACGTCAGTGTTTTGTCTTGCGATACAGTTGCTTGGTTTGGTAGAGGTAAGTGAGAATATATTTCTTCATAATTCGGGTAGACTGACCCGTTTAGGAAAACAAGTGATTGCATTGTTATTCCCTTGTCAGTTATTGCATTGTTATTCCCTTGTCAGTAATTGCATTGTTATTCCCTGCTGTGGAAAAACTAGTGAAGGACAGTCCAGGATGGGAAGAGGCATTGCTACTAATAGCAGAGCATTGATTTTTGACTGCCGTGCCAGACATCAGTCAGATGGGACGTACAGAAAAATAGCTACACTCACAGGCTGACACAAACCCATGGCAAGAGAAACAAACCACTGCTCCATCTATAACCAATCCCGTCCTGTAGGCCCACGGAGCAGTGGAGTGATGGAGGGCTGGCTGTAAAAGACTTCAGACCATTAGCTTCATTGATACCTGCCAAAGGGGTAAGGAGGAAGGAGGGAGTGGTGGTGGGTGCTGAAAGTACAAGCCGACTGTCACAACAACATTATAAAGATGTTGCCAGGAAGCAGGAAGCACCGTGAGTTGACAGGGCGGCATCACTCATGCTGTCTCACCCCCCCCCACCACTAATACCCACAACTGCTCTGTTGCTGTTACAGCAATGCAGTTGCAGCCAAGGAGCCAGCTGAAACCACCTGCAGCTGCACCTACTTTGTATTTTTATCTAAGTTTCTAAGTATCTAAGTTTTTCCACAAGTAATTTCTAAAACCTCCTTTGTCTCATTTTGGTTATTTTGCTTCCCTTCATAGTCAGTGTGTGTCGCTTAGCTGTCTTTTTGCATGTCTTTGTAGTCGTATCTCTTTATAGACATTTTGAGTCTGTGTAGGCCAATTTAGTAGTCTTTTGATGCCTGGAACACACGTACATGCTCGCACATTGTTTACAGCATTCACCTGAGCAGAGAACAAAATTGCAGCGATAAATACGGCTGTGATGCCGAAGTGACAAGGCCGAGCTCACCATGCCTACCTATTACACTAAATCCTATCAGACATAAGTGCACCTGCCTTACATCTGGCTGGGTGTTTGCTATGTCATCGGAAATTGTTCAGTGTATCATGTGAGTGGGAGGAAAAAAATGGCATTTTATTTCATGGTATCAGGAGTTGTTCCCAGAAATCCACCAGCAAAAGCACATCAGAGGCAGAGAGAAGGGAGCTATCAGCCTCATGAGGCTCGGGCTGCAACCTCGCTGGATGTGGATTCACTTTCAAAGTAAGTGCGAGAAAAATTAATTTCAGGGTAGATCGGTTGCTGTAACCATTTGTAAGCAGAACACAAGGTAGTGAATGTACTGAAAGCTCCTCATTGCTCCTGCCTTTCTCCTTGACAGGAGAGGAGGGAGGCTGGCTCAGGAGCTGATGTGCTGCCAGACTGCCCCCCTGTGGTGGAAGAATTAAACTATAATGGTGAGATTGGTTCCTTCATGTTGCCTTTCTTCTTCATCATCTGCTTTAGTGTTGGCTGCAGCAAGGTGTGGTATCAGCTTTACATTATCTTAAGTGTAAATGAGATCTTTTGTAGAATGGAGTCCCCTCAGTATGTATTTTGGTTGTCGATAGGGTGGGCCAGCTCAAGAAACTCAAAAAACTCCATCCCTAGAGTAGTCTTGGCTCGTGGTGATACATACACAATATGACCACTCTAAATGCAGGTGATGCCACGATCTTGTGCTACTGTACACAAACCTGTAAGTGTTGCCCTTGCACTGTGAGTCACCTGAAAACAACAGCTCATGTCACATAGCATAACAGTGCACTTGCTTCGACTCAACCAGCCCATAAATGGCAGTGAACGTGCATAACTGACTCTGTGGTGTAGACATCAGGCCACATTAAAGTTTAGGCTTTTCACCCAAAAGGAGCTCTGACAATCAGACATCATATTGGCATATGCCAGACCCAGACAGCATCTCAGCTCTACAGCATCGTGTTTCAGAAAACCCGGGAGCAACAGATTCCTGTGGGGGAGGAACATTGGAGTGGGTGTGTGCCTATACAAGGTCATGTTAGGGCATCTTGAGGAATTGTTAGAGCACAAAACACAGCAAAACCCATTTTACCTGACAGCTTTTCGGCATTTTATTAAATTATGAATTCATATAACTCTGTGGTTCATAAGGGGGCTTTTAACCTTTTGAATCCAGACAGCTCTGCTTATGCAACAACACAGTCAGAAGCCATGGACTGTGGCTTTATGGTCTCATCATAACCTCAATCCCAAACAATGCATGTTATATTACAGTAATGATTCTCAGCTGTATAATAATCTCCTCTGGGCAGCTGGAGGCTGCAGAGATCTATAGGATTCATAAAAGTGAATCAGGCTTGTTTAAATCTATCAGTAAACTTTTGGAATCTGGTGTAACTCTTGTAGGTACTTCACATAAAAAGCTTAAACAAATCAGCCTGCATGTAAAACCACCACATCCAATTCAAAGTGCTCATCTAGCCAAGTACTTTCAAATATCTGGATCCCAGAATGCATGTCACACTAACAAGCAGCAATGATGGAGTACAAAACTCAACAAAAGCCTCAACAAAGAGGCCTACAGGTTCAACAAAAAGCCTTGAGCATAGAAACAGCGCCAAAATCCCTCAGTCAGTTGAATCGCGCCGGTGTGTGAATTTTAAGGCAAATTCACATCCTGGATTCCTTCAGGCCAAGGCCCCACAGGAGCACAGGAGCCCCATTACATCACTAAACCCATAAAGAGAGAGCGCACACATTTCTCCCTGCCTTTCCACTGCGACGCAAGTTATTACAGGAGGTAACGAACTTCAACATGAACTTGATTTTATTTCCCAAGGTGACTGTCTTAACTCTACTGTACTGTATTGAGAACCTTCCTGAGGCTACTTAGCTTCAGTTTGCCAGGCCATATGAAATCTTACACAGATGGCCACAGTCTAAAGAATGGACAAAATAACCACCATCTCCACTCCAGCTGTCCTATCATTTGAACATCTCACCTTCAAACTATCTGGTCCCACTCCTCTTATCACGGACATTATCTACCGGCCCCCACCCCAAGCCAAACCCCAACTTTCTCTCCAAATTCTGTCATTTTCTGACCCAGCTCTCTGCCATGTCCTCCTCATGGAAACTTTAATTTCCACATTAAGGTTACCAACTGCAAATCTGCCACTGAATTTCTGGAACTTTTACACTGCTTCAACGACACACAGCATATCAACTTCCCCACCCATTCCCATGGTCACATCCTCGATCTGCTCTGCTCCACTGGTCTGATATTAAATCATATTTCCAACAACAAAATCGGCTTAACAGTTCATTTCCACGCATACACAGACTACCTTCACCAATACAAAAACGCTCTCAGCACTGCCCAGTCCACCTTTCACTTACACCTCATACATTGCAGCCCCAACAACCCCAAGTTTCTCTTCTCTACAATAAATAAACTTCTTCACATCCCCGAAAACATCTCTACAACCTTCACAGCTTCTCCAGCCTCAACAACAAACAGTTAATCACCTTTGTCACAAGGCGTCCCCCAAGGTTCGGTGCTTGGTCCTCTCCTGTTCATCATTTACATCCTGCCACTTGAAAATATCATATGTGGATATGGTCTCCACTTCCATTGCTACGTCGATGACGTCCAGATCTACATTTCCAATAAATCCATCACCACACTAACACTAGCAACTCTCACCAACTGCCTCACTGGCAAACAAACCTGGATGCAAACCCACTTCCTACAACTCAATTACAATAAATCTCACATGATCATGATCAACAACTTCAGCCTCTCCATCCCCATACATCTGCAACCTTGGAGTCATCTTTGACATATCAACCATATCACCAGGGCTGCCTTCTTCCACATGAAAAAGATTGCCCATCTCCACCCATCACTCACTGTCTCTGCTGCCAAAACCTTGATCCACACCTTCATTACATCCAGAATTGACTACAGCAATAGCATCCTTTATGGTTCATCTGCTAAAGCCCTAAATAAACTTCAATACATCCAAAACTCTGCTGCCTGCCTCCTCACCCACACACGTACCTATGACCACATCAGTCCCGTCCTCCAGAATCTTCACTGGCGCCCTGTTCCCCAACGCATTCAGTACAAAATCCTCCTCTTCACACACAAAGCCCTCCATAACAAGGCCCCTTCCTACCTCAGACATGCTCCACAATCACAATCCTTCCCGTAACTACACCTTAAACTTCCTCTCCCTACCAATCAGGACCAAGCACCGTACATGGGGTGACAGAGCTTTCCCCATCACAGCCCTCTCACTCTGGAACTCTTTACCCACACACACCCGAGAATGCAGCGACATGGACTCTTTCAAATCACTTTTCAAAACCTACGTCTTTAGACTTGCCTATAACCACAAATAATGTTACATTTCACGTGCTGCTGTTATTTATATGGTCACCCCTACACTCTTATGTATTTTGCACCACATGTTTTTACATTTTTCTATTTATGTATTTTATGTATTTTTTAAATGTACATAACAACTGGTTTTATTGTAAAGTGCCTTTGAGTGTCCTGAAAAGCGCTATAAAAATAAAATGTATTATTATTAGATTTAGTGGCTTGAAATGAAGGGTATGTTGGTACTATGAATACTTTCAAACAATCAGCCTCACAGTTATACCCTATTTTCAGGAGCTCAGGGACCCACCCAGACAAACGGGTAGAGCCCAGTAGTGTGAATCCTGCACAGATATCAACAGCAGTGTTTTAACTGCTCTCCAGTCTTGCTGGGCTGTTTCTTCACTTTTGAGTGTCTTAGTTTTATTTTATTTTTCATTTTGTGTTTTAATCTACAGGCCCCCTAAACTTATTTCTGGTTTTATACAGGAATGTAGTGACCTTTTCTCACTCATCATGTCTCGGTAAGACAGAGTTCTTATTGTTGGAGATTTTAAGATTCATGTCTGTTGTCTGTCTTTCTCCTTATTTATCTCTGGTTTTATCAAACATAGATTCTATTAACTTGATCTTATATGTGAAGCCGCTCAGCCATGACAAAGGTCACACACTTGACCTTGTACTCTCCTGTGGTTCCCGTGTGGATGATGTGACTTTGGTAAATTTTGGGGTCTTTGATCATGATGCAGTGCTTTTGCAGGTACTACACTTCTCTACTGACCCCTAAATTTGATCTGCCAAGCTCTTCCCGCCTTGCATGATGCTTTTAATAGCTGTGGGCAACTGACCACAGCGTAGAGGAGCTGGTGTTTTTAATACCTCTTGCACCACTATTTTAGA
The DNA here is from genome assembly GCA_029875015.1 of Lepomis gibbosus. Taxonomy (NCBI): domain Eukaryota; kingdom Metazoa; phylum Chordata; class Actinopteri; order Centrarchiformes; family Centrarchidae; genus Lepomis; species Lepomis gibbosus. The sequence continues at coordinate 12,592 of JAPMOB010165700.1, forward strand.
CTCAGCAGCACAAATCAAAGACCTTCTTCAAAACCATGATTAATAAAGAGCTGAGGATTTTAAAGAGGCAATGAAGAAAAGGCAAAGTGGGGATGGAAAAACGACAAACTCAGTATCTCCCATGCGCCTTTATATGATCTTATGTTCACCTTTCGTTGTGCTGCTGTGAAAAATTTTCAATCACTTTTTCACCAAAATTGTAGAGATTGGGCAGCATTTTAAAACTAACCTCTGAGAGCTTGGAGGGAACTCATGCCCACGCACTTCATTTACTCATTTTAATGAAATCTCTCTATAACCCCGGAACGCACTGTTGTATTGTCTAAATTGTCCATCTGCCCTTTATACTGCATTCCCACTTGGTTTTTAAAAGCTTTATTTCAGACATTTGAGTCGTTATTCACCGCTCTTTGTTGATTGACATTTTCCATCCCACTTTTAGCCTCTTTAGATGTCTCTGTAAGTAATTTTCAACCCATTTCCAAGTTGCCATTTTTGTCAAAGATTTTAGAAAAAAATGTCTCAATTGTTAATCTCCTTTTTGAACATTAAAAAATAAGCTCTGGTCAAGGCCACCAATGATTTGCTGCTCACAGCTGACTCAGGCGTGTGCTGTTTTAATTCTATTTGACCTTAGCTCAGCTTTTGACAGTGTGGACCATGATGTTTTAATTAGCAGTCTGAAAAACTATAGCTATGTTTCCACCAAAAATACCCAGGACTTTTAGTCCCAGCAGGCCAGCCAATATGAATCATGGACAGGTGGGACATTTTTCAAATTGGGCCCCTCATCGATACCCAGTCACCCTTAGTTCTAATTCAAACACGGGCAATTTCAAAGAAGCTCTTGGCCATTAGTCTTATAGTGTCACAGATGGCAAATTCAGTGTTCCAGTCCATTCTCACATATATATTCAATTACTCAATGTGATTATGAAGCACAAAGGGTCGAGTCAGTTTTTGTTTTTTTTAATCTTTCAGATTAGACCGTGACAGTTATGTTTCTCATTTTAACTTAAAACACCACAAGGAGAGAAACTGCCCTTCAATGATTAAATGATTAGAAATTAAAATTAAATTCAGATTATGAGTAAACAAATAAATGTAGGCCTATTTCATCTATCAACTTCAATCTTGAGAACTAAATTAATCAAATTATTGGTCAAATTGTGTGCAGATCTGAAATACTGTGTAGAGAATTTGGCTGTGTCAGCTGAAATGATGATCATAATAATTTAAAACGAGGCTTTGTTATGTAGGCATATAGCTTATTGTATTTTAACTATATTTGCAGTTGTATCCTATAACTTGTGCTGCTGGATAGTGTAGGTTAGTTTTCTTGAGGTTGCTACAGTGGAACTTGTGGCTGTTGTTTATCTTCATTAGTATAAAGGGAAAGAGAAAAACAAGTTTGTAGTCACTTCATGCTACACACAGAGAACTTAATAGATTAATATTTTAATATTTGAATGTACATTAAATTGGTATTAATGTGTATTAAAATATTTTCTCATGTACTATCATCCCTGCTAAGTCAACACACATGTCTTCTTCCCTCCTCTTTGTGTCTTTGTTTGGGCAAGTAACCTCTTTAAATGCACATGGCCCTGTTTCAGAAAGCAGGTTTAACAAACTCTGAGCTTTACCCTGAGCTGACTGAGCCTGAGATGTGAAAGAGTTTTCGGTTTCAAAAAGTTCAGTCAACTCTGAGTTTGTTGAGCCTGATGGAAGCGCGTGCGTGTGAATGAAAATATGCCATCTTCAGTGGAGCTCCGACACAACGATTCACCATGGCAACAGAACCTCCATTTAAATGGAGACCATGATAGGCTATTTATTGTAAAACACAGGAGTAGAGGAAGGATCAATACGTTAACAATATTGGGTACATTTTATACAGTGTTGCTCTTCATCATGTGTGTGTCTTCATGTTCAAACTGACTGTAAAGCTTTAGATGTCTATTTTACATTACCCTAATAAAATCTTGCTCATTCCATATTTTATGAAATACTGTCAAAACACATGCAGCTAGTAATGAAAACCTCACTTTTAAACTACGTTTGTTTCAGCTGCACCACAGTCATCCTCAATCAGAAATAGTCACATGATCTCCAGTATGAGAAAAATTGATAGGAATCTTCCAATCAGTGCGACTACAATATGAAAGATCATTGTTCATTGATCAGTTTTGTACAGATTAGTTTAAACAGTGATCACTGCAGTAATGTAGCTCACCATGTTTTTGTGCAACTGTTGCCAACCTGACAGCTGCTTAATGAACCGCTTAATGTCCACAGAGTCACTGTATCATAAAGGACAGTGCAGCTTAAGTTTTATTCTGTGCTGAGAATAAATTTACGATATCCAGAGATCACTCTCTGTCCATACATCGATGACAGGTTGATCATACAAATGGTCATAAAAAAATGAACAGCCTATCTTACTGTAATTTCGATGTTTCAAAAGACAGAACTGCATTCCAATATGTGCTGTGATTTGGACAGTATGAATGAGGAAATGTCAGACTGTCGCTTCAGGCTCCGCAGGAGGAGAGGAGTCAGAGAGAAACTCAGCATTTTGAAGAAAACCTCCTCCTGAGGAGGTTAGGTTCACAGCCTAAGTTGCCGGGGTTACTGATCTAGAGTTTATCTGATCTAGATCTCTGAAACCATAAAACCCAGATTTTCCCTCATCTCGGGCTTGACATACTCAGAGATTTGACACAGGGGCCAGGTGGCACCTTTTCACCTCAATGAGAAATAAAAATTTTAATTCAGTTAGAAACCCCTGGACTTTAATAGCTCCTGTGTTTCAGCAGGTTTTCAGCACATGTTCAAAACTTTCTGCATCTCTCCCAAATGTTCTCTGACATGTTCAAAGAAATTATTTTTATTTTTCTCTGAGTAATTTGGCTTTCTTTTCTGGGCCCCTGACAGGCTGAGGTGTTCGCTTAAAGCCACGGGCTCTATGTTAGCCCGTCCT
>JAPMOB010165713.1:0-14528 GCA_029875015.1 Lepomis gibbosus
TCGCTCATTTTGAATTGCCCGCCTAGGACTTCCGGGAACTATCTGCGGTCTCCATGAACCACGTGACGATGTAGCATTTTAGACCCCTGCTGATGCAACTCTCTCTTTAAAGGGGTCTGAACATGCCCTCAAAAACCCCAGTGGAAAGACACTGAGCTGCAGCACTCAGTGACAACATGTCTTCCTGCTGCCTCTCCCCTCCCCTTGCTACCCTACAGGCAGTCAATGGACATAAAGTTGTTACTGAGATGTAGAGACAGTGCACAGTTAAAACTTTATGGATGAAAGATACATTTCTTACAAATTAATAATTCACCACTCTGAAACTCTTGCTCCTGTCCATGTTGCTAAGCTGGTAAGGGTAACATGTACAGAACTGAGGCCGTGTTTACCAGCTTCTCACTGACCCCTGACTTACTCACCAATAAACATCAAATTCTAAGGAGACACGGGTTAATAAACATAAGTCATAAAGTAACATTTGTATTTCAAACAAATGGGAAACTTATTAGCAAACTTTAACAAGACTCCCTTCACTGTCATGTATCATGGGAGGGAGTCACACAAGCTATGTGTGCGCTGCGTCAAAGTCTACTTGGAAGCCTCTCAGAAGTGTTTCAGCAGTGGAGCATCGCTGTGGCTCGCTTTCAAGCAACTACCAAAGGGAGCACTTCAGAATAAGAGCGTTTTGCCTGCCTGATTTTGCTCACCTGTTTAGATTTTGTTGATTTTTGATTAGTGCTGGTTTTTTGTGCTTCTACTATGATTAAGTAAGCTAAGTATTTGAATTGTTTCCTTTTTGATTTAACTGTGTTTATTGTTGACATACGATTGGGAGTCTGTACAGGGTAATATTTTATTTTGAAAATTGATCGGATTCTCTGTCGTTTCTGTATCTGACTTCCTGCCTGGTTCATCTGCTCTTTACACAACATATAATTAAGTGTAGGTCTATATTAAAATATGGTAACATTTAAAATAAAATAAAACAATATATACAGCTATTTATATAAATATGTACGGACACGTATACATTCCGAACATTTCATTGTGCATTCTTTGAATTTGCATCTGGACTGAATGTAAACAGCATCAACCAGATGATAATATGTTTTCATCTTCACAATAAACAGTCAGACATTTGGGAAACAGAGTCCATTTCTTCTCATCTTGCTGGAGTTGTGTGGATATCTATCTTTCATAGATAGATCCATAAACAGTGTTTAGCCAAACAGATTTTTCTAGCAAACTAACCCTTTGTTTGTTACAATTAACCCCGCCCATGGGGTAAGTTGTAAAATTTCAGGTAGCAGAAACTTAAAACTTAAAAAAATGATCAAACTTAAAGTGTTCATTCATAGCAGAGATGTGTGTGTTGCTTACATAAAAGTAGGTAGTCAAACCTTTTTAATTATTTAGACTAAACCAAAATGTGTTAGGTTTTACCCCGCTCTCCCCTACAGCTAACAACTGTGAAGTTATTAAAGATAAAAAAATTCCCAAAATTATACAAAACTACATTTCTCCAATCTAAGAGTAGCCTATAACCAGCAGGAGATCATAAATGTGTTAGGAGATTTTGAATACACTATACAACTTAAAACATCAAAATGATTAAATATTAAAATTCCCCAAAATTATACAAAAGCCTTTTTTCCCCTTAAATAAATGTTGTAGTATAACCAGCAGGATTTTATGGATGTGTGAAGTGATTTTAGCAGACACTACGTTGTATGAGAGTGAAGTTATTGAATATTTCTTACAACATTTCTTTTCGGCGTTGCACTTTGTAGACGGTCCCTGCACACTTGTCTCACAGCCGGCTGCATGCACGTAAACCTTTAAAATTAGCTTTATTGGCATGAATGTGTAGCTACAATATTGCCAAAGCTACATATAAAGTTTCTAAAGACAATTAATTTCATACATTTCATTAAAAAAGGAAGTAAAACAGCAAATGTCTATAGAGACCAATGTTATTTGTGCAGTTCGTAGGACTGTTCATTTTGGTGAAAATTACCTTGTAGCTCGTTCAACTACTACGATAGCGAAGAGGCATCGTTTTTGAGTTATTGATTCGGGAAGTTTGAATCTGTGAATATAACTTTACCGAACTATAAAGTGCATTCAGTGTGTATTTGGCATTTGGTTTCGGAAACAAAATAAAAATTGTATTTTTTCTGTCACGTCTGTTGCTATGGCAACCACATGTATACAACATGGCGGAAGATTAGCGAGCAGTGATGGACTTAAACAAAAGGATTTTTTAATTACAACTTAGCTCAATTATTTGTGCATCTTTGGAAGGCTAATGGTTCGTCTGTAACTCGTCTGTATCTGTTTTCATGTTGACTTACGTCCAAATAAAGTTGAAGTTTGTAAGCTAGCGAGCTACATGAATGACTCAGTGCTTGTGTACCATGCAGGAAGAGCCAGAGACGAGGCGGTTTGATCCGTCTGCGGACAGTCACAGGCCCGCATCAGGAAAGTCACAGGTAATGAACAACTGTGGGTTATTATTGCTGCTAAGAAAAGCCAGTAAACATCAAACAAAATTACTTCACATTCTAAAACCTGTCTTTTCCTCACCATTAGGACATATCTCATGTGTTAGCAAGCACTTTCAAGGCCCTTTACACAAAAGACATCCTTGGGAAGGACACTTTGTCCAACCTTATCAAAACGAAGAGTGGACGGAGCAGCTACCATGACAGATATGTTGAAGAGCTTCAACAGGTAACCCTACAAGTTAACACTGTTAACAAAACGGTGCTGCATGCTTCACAATTTAATGCCAACAGAAGAAATATTACCATAATATAAATCTGTATTATTATTATGTATTTTTTGTTTTCAATCACAAAGGCTCATTCTGAATACAGCCAGTGTATGAAAGAGGCTGACATGCTGGAGAGTCATATAATTCAGGCCAGAGCTCGGGCTGCAGCCACAGAAAGCCGGGCTTATGAGAGAATGAAAGAGAGGATGGGAGATGTTTATGATCACCAGGACCTCCTTACAGGTGGGATGGAAACATTGTCATGAATGAACATAACATGTTATACTGCTTTAAAGTGTTGTATTGTTTTACTGAAGTACTGTATGCAGCATGCTTGCTTAATGTTATTTATTATGATGAGCTATAACTGTACACTGTCTTTACTCTTAATATACCAGAGGTGTAATAATGTTCTCTATTTGAATTGTTATTTCTTTTGTCTATTTTCAGTACAATCAGCCTTTTCCTGGTGTGTAGACAAAGATCTTCTCAAAATAAACAACCTGATTTCCCCCGAGGACTACTTAACTACACCAAAACTACAAGTGGAAACACCAGCAGCAAGTACATGACCCTCTTTGGGGTTTATCTTAAATGATTATTATCCTGTGTGTTTTGGCTCAGTTTTTCACATATCCTTTTCCTGTTAGTAAAATTGGATCCTGCTAGACCGACCATCGCCTACACCATGCACGTGTCCAGGGAGCCTCAGGATGATGGGTATACTCTGATTCCCAGAGCAGAAAAGAGTGTGGCAGAAATGAACCAGTCAGATCTCAGCCTGACCTTTGACTCCAGCTCAGATACCCCAAAGAGCAAGAAAACTCCCAGAGAGGTGAGGAGTCAGAAGCCTACACCCTTTCGATTAGACAGATCTAACAAGAGTGATACTCTGAGCACTAATAATGGCTGTATTTATACTGTATTTTTACCTAATGGAATCTAAAATACTTATGCCTGCAATTAATAATCAAGTGAAACTAGAGACTAATTGAAAAAGATAAACAAATAAAAGGAGACAACAGACAAAACCGGACATAAAAAGAACATTGTTAAAAAATTCCTCTGAGTTTTGGAAACTGATGTAAATGATAGTTCTGATCTGGCAAGAGTTCTTCTGGGAAGGAGGGATACGTGATTACATCGGCGTACTGTAAATGTCCAATACAAAACACAATTAAAATATACTTCAGAGGCCGACCCCGACCAAGCCCAGACCAAAGTGGAAGGATGAGCCAAGCGCAAAAGATCGGGCAGAGGGATGGGAACAACTTCAGAAGCTGAAAGATCGACACAACTTCCTCCGCAATCCTCGCTTCCTTCCTACGAATGCGCAGCAGGGTGGCACATCCCTCATCCGGCCCAAAGTTGGCAAGACGGAGCATGTGAGGAAAGGGATGGAGGAGCAAAGGTACCTCGCGTGTGCTGAGTCATAGGGCTGCAAATATAAAAAGGCAGGACATTGAGTGGGTCACATATGAAAGTCTTGTATGGGTCATAGTTGACAGAACACAATAGGCTTATGTAAGACAATCCCTCTGCAATATTAAATGCAAACACGAGAACCATTTCCCTCAGTGGAGGTAAAGAATTGCACTGTCTGTTCCAAAGAAGCGATTTGCAATTTGATACTCCTGGCATTATGTAATTTATTGTGTAGTACACCTGCAGGGGAGGAGTTTATGTATTGTATTATTAGTATTCTAATTTACTGTATAAAGGTGTGTGAATTATACCAACTAAATATAAAATATAAATTATAACAGCACTCCCCCCTCCTTACTTGAGAAACCAGAGTGGATTATCCCACAAATGATGCTAATAAATCTTAGGACAAAATGTTTCTGTCATTTGACTGACACATTTTTAATCAGCATTTTGAATGCATTTTGACACAAACACAGACCGGAGAAGAAACAAGATATATCCTGCAGGAAGCACGCATGCATTAAAAAAGACAGGCTAACTCATATTATTCCTGTGGAGACAAACACTGTTGAAAGGATATAGTGTGTTCTTTGGCTGCAGTTTTGTTAAGCAATCTCTACTCATTTCTCTATGTGTGAGGTTGTGTGGCAGCTCTTTTTTGTGCAATATATAAAATAAGATAGCACAAACTCTGTACAAATGCATTCCTAAGGTTTTTTAACCTTTATGTTTTTGCTTTATGTGTAAAGGTGTGAGATGTCAGGTTCATGTTTGTGTATATGTGCATGATTTTATTTATATTTATGCTTCACGTGCAGATACTGTGAATTACAGTAAGCATTATTGGGTCAACAGGAAGGTTCAGTGATTAGGACAGTTAGCTACAGAGTTTAAGTTTGTTTTACCAAGAACACATTCCTGCTTCACTTGCATCAGTGCAGTTAATGCAGAAACGTTTGCTTTGTGGTTTTTACGTACAGCTGCTGGCTGTGCTAGCGTGTTAGCCAGCTCACCAATTCCTGTGAAACTGTCTTTATTGATACATAACACTGAGGTTGTTTTTGCTTTTTATACCTGAAAGCTCCACTGATGATCCTTTGCCAGTGTTCCTAGCAAAACCTTCAGTGGTGGTTTTCTCAGACTACAGCGTGGGACATGTTTATGAGGTGTGTTTCAGAGGTTTCATTGACTTTCTTATGCTGAACAGTTATAACTTTACACAGGACAGGGACACATCCAACGCTACTAGGAGTTTGCCAATGAGATGATGTGTATTAACATGCCCCATCCTGTTTTAGACTACACTGGAGCTGAAAAACTTGACTTCCGCAAGCCGACATGTCAGAGTCATCCCTCCTACCACTCCTTACTTCTCTATTGGTCTCGGTGAGCGCTTCCCTTTATTTCTCTGATTGGTTTATACAGCTTCCTTATACCAGCTCAAGTGACTATAAAAAGGAATGGGAGTTTTTATAAATAAAGTCATACAACTGTGGAATGCAGTTAGTGGGGATTTTGGGCGCTGTCTTTTTGTTGTTTACTGTGAACACTAGCACCACCTCCTATATCAAACATTAAAGTATAAGAAGATAAAATGCACACAAGTGAGTGTTGATCATTCTTTGGTACAATGTAAGAAGGGATTGATATTAAGGGATGTTTTGGCAGGCCGATTCCCTGGTGAAGGGGGTGTTGTTGCCCCAGGGATGAGTTGTAAGTACACAGTGCGCTTCGCTCCTGACTCCCTGGGGGACTATGAGGACTTCATAGTGGTGGAGACCCAGGCCGAACACCTGCTTGTGGTGCCCATCGCGGCCAGGCGACCCCCTCCAGTACTCACCTGTGAGTCTTATTACAATCTACCAACCTTGTGTTGTTGTTGTGCTCATCTGTGTACGTTATTTGGTCATGTGTTACTGATGTGTTTCCCCCTAATTATTGTGCAGTGCCAAGAGTTCTGGACTGTGGTTGTTGTCTGATTGGAGGTGTAAAGTTTGTTGAGTTCCTGTGTCAAAATGTTGGTCTCAGCGCTGGGACCTTCTGCATCATCCCAAAGAACCAGTGGCCAGCCTCCAACCTCAGGGTAAAAATCTATTTGACACATTATCTAAGGCACATGGTGTGTCCAAGTATTCAAGTAGAAGTAAGAGTGGTCCTCAAAATAACTACTTAAGTAAGAGTACAAAAGTATTTACTAAAAAACTTACTTGAGTAGCGAGTAACTTAGTGGGTAACTTAAGAAAAGAAAAAAACTATACGTAATTTTCCCCAAGTCTTTTATTTGATGTGAATGTGACTAGAGTAATTTCAGATGTCCTCCTCAGGTAAAGGTAAAGAAGCAAACATCGGATGCCCTGGGATGAGACGGGGCTGGCTGCACAGTGCGCCAAATTTTATCTGTAGCTTAAATATTACCTGCTAGAGCCATTTAAAAGATTATGTAAGAGTAAAAGTATGATGCATTTAAACTACTCTGACTGTACAATTTACTCAAAAAAGTTACTTGAGTACATGTAACGGAGTAAATGTAACTCTCTGGACACATGGTGATAGGTAAATCATCAATAGATGAGATATTTTGTCTTTTTTATTGTAAAAAAGGTACCTTCCTGTGTTTTGAAAGGTTCTCTCTTTTTTCTTTCTTTATACAGTCTGTAGCTAGAACTTACTTCTCTGAGCAGCCACCCTTTGCAGTCAGCCCATCTCTTTTTGTGTTGCATCCAGGGGAGGCCACTGTAGTGGAGGTGAGTCTGTTATGGAGGTACATTAAAATTAAGTAGGAACACACTTGTGTAGATGCAGTGCTTGATACACATAAGCACAGTTGTTATTAACACTGCTCCCTAAGATTTTATATTTTTAAATGGGAACATGGGTTATTGTTTAAAGGATTCTCAGTATAGTTTTTTAATCACTGCCTTCACTTCAATGCGGCTGATTGGTGTTTGTAGAAATTCAGTATTGAATCTTTGTGTCTTTCAAATATGTGTGTGTGTGATTGCAGGTGGTTTTCTTTCCCACCACTGCTGAGAAGAGCTGTCAGGTTTTCACTGTTGTATGTGACAACTGCCAGGTGAAAGACATTTCCATTGAAGGTCAATCAACATTTGAGTGAACTACCTTAACTTTTAAATTCAAAATGTATACTATGAAATTTCTCCAGCGTAAGGTGAAATCTGCTAATTTGGATTGTGACCTACCCTTGTCTCTATAATGTGTGTTTCCCAGGGGAGGGCCAGCTGATTGCGCTTGAGCTTGTGTCTTTATCTGGGAGGAACGAGCCTCCTGTGGTAGGAGAGGCGCATGACCTCACGGCAGAGCACTTTGTCCGTTTCAGCCCATGTAACCCTCACTCTGTGCAACACAAAAAACTCACCATTAGAAACAACGTGTAAGCCTCACACCTTCACACGTCATCACTGCAAAGCATGAAATGGCAGGACAGTATCATGTTTTTAAAATGCATTGAATGTAATGCATCTCCACAGGTATAAACGTCACCTGCGCTCTTGTTTTGACCACCAGGATAACATAATGAGTTAGGAGACCACTTTTAAACTGGAGCACTGGGATTCAGTGGCAGTGGTAGCGTTCACATAGTTTAATTGTCCTCGAGTAAGAAACTAAATACTGATTAACTACAAGACCCAGGGTGGCTGCTCTCTCGCTGACCCAGTGCTGCTCATTTTACAGCAGAACATGTAGAAAAAGTGTTTCCCTTCAGGGATCATTAAATATCACTTTGCATATCTCTTTCATTGTCTCTCTCTGGGGCTGAAGCCACCTGGAGTTGCCTTTCCACTGGCAGATCATGAAGCCCAACCTGCACCCCCTGCTTCCAGGGGAAACCCCAGAGCCCTCCCATATCCAGTTCCACCTGGCCACAGATGATGTTTTCAACGTCAGCCCTGTAACAGGGATTCTGGCCCCCTGCCAGGAAGAAGAGTTTCTGTTCACCTTCTGTCCTAAAGAGGTACACAAGACTCAGAATAAATTAATCGACATTTTGAGTCTCCTGTTTAAAAGCTAGATTTCATAGTACGGCCTGAGCCAGAAAGAAACATGTCTTACTGATATTTTTTTCATGTCCTATTAACAATCTTTGTGTTTTCTGAAGCTGAAGGATTACCACAGTGTCTGTCACTTAGTCCTGAGGGATGTCCCCCAGCTGCCACCAGAGCCCAGTGACAATGGGTAAAGTTATACTGTAAATATTCATGTGAAATCAACATAAAATACAAAGAACTCTGACATCGCACAGACTAAACAGAGGCTCCCCAGGCAGACTTTTCATCTAACCCAGTATTGGGTCGCGTCTTCATGTGTGTGTGGAAATCTAGTGTCCTTCAGCCTGTGCGCCCTCGCTCCAAGGTGAGCGATGTCATTGTCATGGAGATTGAGGTCAAGGGGTCAACAGAGCCGTACCAGGTCCTTCTGGAGCCCTTTGCTGTTGTAATCCCTGGAGAGATTTTTATGTGCACAACCACCCGCAGACAATTCAAGGTTATTTAAGTTAACACTTTTTCCTCATTTTAACCAGAATTGACAGATATTATTTTTCACAATTAGTGAGGCACACAATGATTTGACAGTTGCTCATGGTGCTTGTATGTCTTGGGTGTATCAGATGTGGAACCACAGCAAAACCTGCATCTTTTTTCAATGGGAGAGGAAGAGCAGCATCCACATCATTGAAGTAGAGCCCTCTACTGGGAGAATAGGTGTGTCACACAGGACAGTGTGGAATAAATAGAAAAATTGTAATATAAAAAAAATTATAAACATTTGATACAGTTGATCTATCAGTTAAGTATTGATTGATTTGTCCTTCTTGGGTTTGGGTCTAGAGGAGAACGAGTGTTTTGATTTCGACCTGATTGTGACTGGAGGGAAGCCAGAGAGGGTTGTGACCAGTCTGGTTTGCCACATAGAGCACCGCCAGGAGCCCGTCACTTTGGCCGTGGAAGTCTCTTTTAAGGTAAGAACAAAACACAATACTTTACTATGCCACATTAATAGTTTGTTACTGTGACATTCTTTGAAGATAGTTTATGACCTCTTTATGCTCATTATTTGATTTTGTATAGGGTCCCATAGTGACCCTCAGTGTCCCCAGTGTGGAATTTGGGCTCATGAAGTTTGGGGAGCAGACACAGACCACACTGCTCCTCACTAATGTCACCCAGCTGGAGGCCTCCTGGATGCTGGAGGAGAGGCAGGACCAACAAGACACACAGGTGCTGTGCAGGGGACTAATATAGCAACAAAGATAAGGTTCATGTTTATTGCAAGGTAGAGTTTTTTGTTTTTTACTACTATCTATATGAATCTCTTTTGCATAGATCTTTGTGAAGCCACACAGAGGTGTGCTGCCCCCCTTGGCCTCTTGCAGTGTGGATGTGCTATTTAGGCCACATTTCTGCCAGCGATATGAATCACAGCTGGAGCTGACAGTGGAGAACGGAACAGGATGGTAAGGATGCTCAAAACTGCACTGTTCCTCTCTTTTAGACTTACCTTATTTAAGGAGAAAATAAGCATCATATTTAAAGCAGCTGGAGCTTACAGGCTGTTAAGTGGTCCAAAGGGACCCGCCTTGATAACAGTAAAGTTGTTACTCAGTGACAATGTCCTGATGATAACAAGTAACCTGTGTGTTTGTTGCAGTCACCTGTCGGTGCGAGCAGATGTGCAGTCTCCCCAGGTGTGTCTGCTGAACTGCGAGCTGCTCCTTTCTGAGCTCTACATCGGAGTCCCTGCCAAAGCAACCGTCACACTCTTCAACCAGACCCTGCTGCCTTCACGCTTCAGCTGGATGGTACGCTTGCATCACTACTTCTAACATTTTTTTACCTCTTATTTTACTTAAAGTTGAATGTTGCATGTTTCCAGTGCATCATCTGTGTGATACGTAACATTGTTTGGGGTTTTATCAAATTAGGATGTCTTTTAAGAAAGATACTTGTTGATGCAAGTTTTACATTTCCCCCACCAGGAGCAGCTCCAGGGAAAACAGGCTGAACTGTGTTCTGCCAGTTTTGACCCCTCATCTGGTACTCTGGGGCCTCATGCCAGTTTGGAGATCACAGTTAACTTTACCTCTCACACAGATGTGAGTACCAGTTATTAACACCAGAAGGTCGCAAGAATTGTCAGTTATTATCATTGTGTTTTTAAATTGTTTGTCTTTTCATCCAGCTGGAGCTGACTGAGGTGGCCGCTCTCTGTGAGGTCCAGGAAATGAACTCTCCTCTTGTTCTTAGCATCGTGGCTTCCAAAACCAAGAAACTCAGTGTGTCCTACTCGCTGCCTAGGTAGTAATCTTGATGTATACACTAGTATCTAACCAGATAGTGGCTGCACTAACTCCATAGCATAAGTGTTCAACCTCGCAGATTGATGCTTTAACACTGCTCTTTGCTTTTAGCTCTGCCCCAGATGATGAGAACCCCTTGCCCCTGTTACTTGACTTCGGACACAATCTCATTTTGAAGAGACCCGTTACTAAGCAGTTACTGATAACCAATCGAACTGCCATCCCCGCCCCTTTCACCATCGAGGCGGAGTATTTCACAGGCCACTCTTCAAAGCCAAATAACCAGTCAGAGAAAAGGTAAGGTAGCTCGCTCACAGACCTTAATAATGCATCAAAGAACTGCTTTACTGAACTTCTGATGTGCCACGGGCTGCATTTTAATCCCAGATTCCCATATGACAAGAGGCCACTTCACTCTCTTCAAGCTAAGAAGATAGAGGAAAAAGCACATGAGGGTATGCTTTAACTTTTTTCATTAGCATAGACTGAAATAATAAACGTAAGCAGATTGAGTACATGTGCTAGAGATTCTATATTTCTGTATCTGCTGGCAGAGTTTGTGAGCAGCCTGCTGACTCATGGAAAAGGTGCAGCTTTCTTTGCCCTACCAGACACTGGGACGCTGGGACCTTTTGAGACCCAGATCGTGGATGTCACGGCCTACACTGACATGTGGGGGGAATACAGAGATCACCTCGTATGCAAAGTATGTCGTTATACAACGGGGTGTAGCTAATTCAGAATTTCTTTCTATTGCAAGATTAAGATAATGAGCATCGTCTTTTACACGCGTATCCTCTCCATGTTGTTGTAGACTGATAATAAAACATTAAATCTAATTTTCCTGCTGCAGGTGGGGGACCTTGAGCCTGCGCTCATTCCTATGCAGATGACAGTGAAAGGCTGCCCGCTCTACTTCCAAATGACGGGCCCTCGTCCAGATGGCCAAGGACCAATCATACAGTCTGTTCCTCTGTCTATTTCTCCAATTTAAACCATCTTGATCAGTGATGATGCCATTATATCTTTTGGTTTTACATTCCTGTTTGCATCACAAGGTTCGGCACTCATGTATCTGGAGGCGACACAGTGTCCCGTCCTCTTCGCATCAACAACCCCACCATGTTTGGTAAGCATAATCATAAATAACACCCTGTCCTGGGGGTGGTTCCATAATTGGAACAGGACCAACTAATGTATTTAAAGGGCTGCTTCTATAGTTGTTTTGACTCTCGATTCATTAGGTGTAAGCTTTCATGTGTATTGCCTATTCTGTTGCTCCAGTTTGTGGTGCATCTCTTTGATTAATTGTATTGACATTGTTTATTAAATTTTGTCTCACTACTGTAATGGCTTTCATGTGTAGTCAACTGTGGCCTCTCTGACTTGTGTCTTATTGGTGACTGTGTGTGGGTAATCACACTACTTTCTCCTCCGGGTGTTAATAAAGATTATCTAATCTAAATCTTTATATGCTGCCAGATATTCGCATTGACTGGGAAACGTACAACGTAGATCCGAATGATCGTAAACTGGTGGATCTTGTGGTGGAGTACGGACACGCCTTCCCAGTTAAAGATGCTGATGGCAATGAGGTGTTGAGTGGAGCAGTAAGGATTTCTGATCGGAACATTCAAACGGCCTGGGAAAGAAATCAGAGCCCGGGCTCTGAGGGAACGAGTGCCTCCCTCCAAAGCGTGAGTACATTTAACATCACAGCACAGATACACAAACATAAACTTTAACGATTTTTATGACGTCGCCTCTGGGAAATTCCTGAGGCTATAATGCCAGTAATGCGCCAACGTAAAATTTTCTTCTTTCATCGGCTCAGAGTGACATAATCTTATTGATTTTAGGATGGGGTAGAAGAGGAATATATATCTGACTGTGAAGAAGAGGACAACTGCCTGTATCCCTGTCCTGCAAAGAAAAAACTCTGCTCTGTCCACATCAGACCTCATGTGGGCAACCTCTCAGATTACCCATACTGCATCACTCCTCAGCAAATAGTACGTTGATTGGATTTTGTCCACATGCATCCATTTTACCACTTAGACAGGGCTTTTAGTCACGTGAATAATTTCACTTTTTTTTCTGTCTTTTATCTCAAGGTGATTCCAGCTAAGAGTAGCGGTACGATCCATGTATCTTTCACTCCTCTCACTCTTTCCGGGTCAGATTGCGAGTCTAGATGTGTGGGCTTGGCTCTGGGCTACATGAGTCTGGACTCCAAGGTAGCATGTTCACTCAAAACTCAAAACACTTTTTCAGTTTTAAATCCTGGGAAAAAAGGCAAACAGTAGAGGACTGTGATGCACCCTCTGTTTACAGACGGCTGCCTGTGTCCCGGGTAAAGTTGGAAGAGCTCAGGGTTTGGATTTGGAGCCTGTCAGAGTGGATCTACTAGCAGTCGTAAGACCTGCAGTGTAAGCAATTACAATCACACTATTTATGTCCCCAAAGCCCTCAATACATCCAGCTAAATTTATGTTTCCTAAATTAAAATTAGCTGAGGTTAAGCAGAAGGAGCTCAGAGGTGGTCTGATTAAGTTGTATATCTTCCTCTTGGGTCCCTGTTGCTGCAGGCTGTTGGTGCAGATGGAGGAGGACGAGGGGGTGTTGGAGTTTCGTGCCTCAGCCGGTGATTTACTGAGGGAAGAATCAGAGAAGGTCGGTCTGGAAAATCTATAACACTAATGAACAGTGCTCTGACATACTGAAGTGCACGGCCGAGGTATTGATCCCGAGGTGTGCTGTATTTCTGGCCAGTCATGCTCATTAGTCGTTTTTCTGTCTTTTTGCGCTGTAGCTGGCAGTGCGCGAATTTGACATCACACAGACTCTTCAGCTGAAAAACAACTCAGAAATGCTCCTACACTTCAGACTAGGGTGTCAGCCTCCATTTTTAGTGCTCAAGCCGCAGCCTCGAGCCCCGACCAGCGCCTCCAGCAACACGTCTACTGGTAACAGTCAGTCTCTGGTGCTGAAGCCACAACACAGCATGCAGGTGAGACAAGGAGATATTGTGGACAAGTAGCAGATAGATTTTGATCAAAGGGATGTTCTGTTATCTTGTTGTTCTTGAGAGTAAATTGAACTCTTTCCTGTGAATACTAGGTGAAGGTGGCCTTCCACTGCTCTCTGTCCCTTCTGGACCATGCAGACCAGGCAGATGAGGAAGTCCCTCCTGGTGTGACACTGATCCACAGTGCAAGTGGGCAGAGGACGCTGAGGTTCCAGCAGAACCTCCTGATTCTCTACAGCAACAGCAGCCTGCAGGTCAGAATCTGTAGCGCATCTCTGAGAAAATGAAATAACACTGTATAATCATTTGTAGGTTTTTCACAAAGTTCACGTCTGCTCTGCTCTGTGCAGACAGTGCCGCTCCGTGCACATCTGGATCTTGCTACAATCCGTCTGTCCAGTGACAGCATCAACTTTGGGCTCTGCTACATCGGTCAGACACAGACAATAGAAGTCAACCTCTACAGCCATGGAGCCCACACATACTGGAAAGCAGTTATAGGTAACAACTGATCTGTCTTCTATATTGGTTTGGCATTCACTCCTGTGCTCTTATATTAGCTGTGGGGTTTGGTTGGGTCTGTGATTTAGGCCTAACTTGGCTAAACTAGCTGGAATTATTAATGCTTTTACACACACACACACACACACTACTTTGGACTGCCAGTTCTGTAACAGCTAGAAGGTGTCTGCCTCTTCCCTCCTTACTATAATCAGTTTGGAGCTTTATAATGAGAGAGTTTCCTTCTGTTATGCAGTAATAATTTTATTGCCCAGAAAATTAGAATGTCTATAATAGTAATAGTCTATAATGTTGAACCAAATAATTATTCCCATTCCTCTGTTTGCAAAGCTTGTCAACCTATAATACCTAATATACATGATACATGACCTAATATACTAGTGGTGTGTGTGTGTGTGTGTGTGTGTGTGTGTGTGTGTGTGTGTGTGTGTGTGTGTGTGTGTGTGTGTGTGTGT